>RDPX01000021.1:6102785-6278692 GCA_003991215.1 Morbakka virulenta | reverse complement strand
ATAATAATAAAAATAATAATAATAGTAATAATAGTAAAAAAAGATGGTGTGGTAAAAAGAAAAAAGGAGAAAAAGACAAGTGTTTGAGAACAGGGGCAAAAACAACTTGTGGGATTTGGAACATCAAATGAGGATACACTGTATAGTAAGAATACCAGACATGGCTTTAGAAGAAGAAATAATATATATATATATATATATATATATATATATATATATACATTGTGGATGTGGCTTACCCTGGAGAACAAAACAAAGAGTCAAAGAGAAAAAAAAAGTCATGTAATATCAACAATTATGTTTCGAACTACGAGAGAGAAGGCAAAGGATTAAAGTGAAAGTTACGGCTGTGGAATGAAGGAATGGAAAAATGCGATAAAAGAACTATTTGATGAAAAGGTTATAGAAAAACTTGCGAACGAAATGCAAAAGGCAGTATTATGGGAAAGCAAAACATTTTATTAGAAAAGTATTGTCTGCATTAATTGGACGAATGATGTTTGAATTAGCTAACAAAACTTGCTAGCTAATTTAAACATCAAATATTAGATCTGGAATTGTTTAAGATTTTGCAAAGTCTGGTTATTGATGGTAAAGACCTGCGCCTGATTAGAAACCCATACTGGGAGCAGAGTGTAGCTATACGAATTAAAAGTAGCATTAGTGGCTGGATCTCAATATGTCAAGGTGTAAGTCAAGGGTGCGTTATGGGCCCTGATCTCTTCTCCCTATTCAGTGAAATCATATTGCGTAACATCATAGGACTCGGAGTAGTATTGGTGAATGGAAACAACATAAATAAACTCAAATATGCAGATGATACAGTGATAACAGCGTCAAATCAAGCAGGTCTTCAAGATTTGTTATACATCTGATGCAAGATTAACAACAAAAGTGAAAAGAAGAATAGTTATAGGTCATGATAATTTTGATAGATGCGCTACTGTGTCGAAGAACCAAAACGTGACATTTAAAACGATAAATGAGATTGTTGCAGGAGCCGTGGCTTAATGGTTAGTGCAACTGCACATAAACCAATAGATTCTGGGTTCGATTCCCCGAGCTGGCGAGGAGAATTTAGAACTTTACAAAGAAAAAAGCCATTTGTTGGCGTCAGGAAAGACATTCGGCCACGAAATTCCTCACTGCCAAATCAAAGTCCCTCTGAAGGGCACCGTCTGAGCCCCAATTGCTGGGGGAAAATCACGTTAAAACTAAAAAAAAATAGATTGTTGTAATGCTATATCTTTTTTCCATTATGTTGCATGGGTGTGAAACTTAGACGCTGAATTCCAACCTAGTAAGAAACTTTGAAAGTGCTGAAATGTGTATTTTGCGTTGATTGCTTCGAATATCATGGTTAGATAGAGAAAGTAACGAAGACAATCCGATTTTAAAGAAAGACATTTCTCAGGCGATTCATCTTTCTCAACATTGGATCCGAAGAGCATATAATTTATGTATTGAGAGTAAGATGGTTATTTTTTCTAGTAAAAGCAACGTGTTTAGCTTTAGCAGTGTTAAAGGTAGTTGTCATCCACTCGTCACTCTGTTTGCCTCTTAACCAAATCAGTGGGAAATTGCAACTGTTCTAATGGAAAAGAATTACGGTATAGCCAGAACAAAAAGTAGTACCATCAGTATAAATGTTGTTTCATTGTAAATTATTGGCAAAAAGATCACCAATCTAGTAAAAAAAAGTAACAATAATACAGCCTTGACGAGGACCGTGTAAAACAATACACATAATTCCTTGATAGTAATATCTTGATAATACCAATGAGGTTTATACCAATACCATAAAAAGAGGTTTGAGTCGAACCAGTGCAACGGGTTGAATTACACAACAATGCGCGAGTCATGATAAAATGAAGCTTAATCATGTAATTGCTGTGGTGTACATTAACGCACTTTTCCTGTCGTCGCACATGATTTTACGAGCACGGTTCATAGCTAATCGAGCTTAGCGCATATTTCCCTTAAAAAATAAACAATTATAGTTAATCATAACCTTGCTTCTGAATATCTATGCTCTTTTTCCTCTCCCTTCCCCCACTCACAAGAAGAAGTTTGGGAGAAGTAAAAAAAGCTGCCAGATTAAAATTCGTATCTCGGAAGAGATAAAACTCAAAGAATCTAAGCTCAACTGGCTTAGATTCTTTGAGTTTTTTTAATTCTTTTTGTCAATTTTAGCTTAACAAGTTATTTTTTAAACCGAAATCTGATTACTTGATTTTCTTCCTTTTTATTTACACCTGTTTAATTGATTTATGAAGAAGCAACGAATTGTCACGTACCATAATACCTAGTTGCTCTTGCTACATGTGTCACACGAAACCAAGCCGGAACTGTAATATTTTGACAAATACTGATATGCTGGTCTTGCTGAGAACTGTTTTAGTCTCAGCTGTACAGGCACTTGTAATGTTTTCTTGAAGCTACAAAAGAGGAACGCAAAAATAGCACTGGGAGCTCTATACTGTGAGTTTTAATGTGTTCTAATTGCTCATATGAAGCCCCCTTCCAGTCGTGGCACAAATGTTTATGTATTGATTGAAATGCGACTCACAACCAGATAAAAATGCCAGGTCGAAAATAAGTAAGACTACCTGTAGTTGGTGACAGTATATAGAACAAACAACTAGCCTATGCGTGATTTTTTGAAGGAAAATGTCTTTAAAAAGTCAACTACAGCATCTGTTCTTGGTATGTAAAATCAAACTGGTGATCGTGAGTTCACTTTTGTTTTGTTGTCAGTGGAAGAATGCTTTGGAGAGAAAGGCAGAAGGGCAGGACAGTTCTGAAATCGCTCTCGAGTTATCAGACATCATTAGGTAGCTGGCAAGACATAACAATACTTTGGAAGAACACACCGGATCCAGCGAATCGAAACACCTTGTTTAGATTCGCTTTCTTGCACAACTGAACTTCTTTGCCAATTACTCAGACAATGGATCTAGCAGCATCCTCAGATTGAGATGTTCAATCGTATAAGCGTAGAAAATGTTAAGAATGAAGTCCTATTTTTCACGTAATACCCCTTCTAATGGTACGAAGCAACATCACATAAACGTTTAGTACGTCTGTTACTGTACAACATGTTCATGATGTAATTTTGGAAAGATATATCAAGCTAAAACGTGTGGAAAACATCAATCGAAATGGAAGAGTGTTGCTGAAATATTTATGACCATAATAGAAGACATGACATTTCCTCTTATCTTTTTTAACGAATTATAACTTGGCATAACAATCAGGGGGAGGGGGGGATAACACTTTTATCACTTCTCTACAAATGGAACCAACCACTGCCCATCAATATCTTAAGAAAAAATTTCTATCATCAGCCTAATTTTATTCGACCTTTGCCATGTTCCTAATTTATATGCATACGACTAATATGCATCTATGACAGAAAAGTATCGAAAATATAATTTTGGACTTCATATGTTTGAATTCACAGTTTGAATTGGAAAAGTTAAGAAATTTTCTTAATACGACTGACCGTTATGTCAAAGAAAAAAAAATATAATCGATGAACGGAACCATTTGTAAGAACGCTTGCCATAAAGGGCTTCGCAATCCTTTTGTGCTGTACAACACTTCCAAATTGTAAGCGTTTGACTAACTGTTTCAATTTATCAATTTTTATTGATGAGGTTGGAGGTGACAAAAATATTTCAATTAAAAATATAAAAGAATCAATATTCCTATTTCTTTCTTGGCTTTTTCATGTATATATGTCCCTTCCTGTAAGCCCCTCAGTGTTTTGTGTTTTCTTCTGTCTGTATTTTCCCTTTTCAATTTCTCTGTTTAACTATCTCTCTCGTTCTGTCTGCTTTGGTGGGTGTTTATGTGTTTAAATTGAGCAACAGTATTTCCATTGGCAATCTGATCTATTAAAGTAATATTGAAATTTCCTAATCCCTTTAGCTTCTTGGAATACAGTCGATACTTTAACAGTGTAATATGCCTTTCATTATTGTGGCATGTAAACGCAGAAAAATATTCTTTACACAGCTGATCATGATAAAGAAAGGGTAAAGTGGTTCTTTCAGGTAAAAACTTGCTCTTATTTCAAAATAGTAAGATGAGATTAATATTTTTTATCAAATAGACCAAACGGTTTAAAGAATACTTCGTCTTTTACGTCAGCAATTACGTCATTTTCTTGGGCAAATAAAAATCTCAAATTAAGTTAAACAAATTGATATACTGCAGCTTAATTATTCACGAGAGGATTTTTCTTTAAATCTGCAGAATTATGATTTTACATTACTAATGGAGGATGTTATTGTGACAAATGAATTATTTGTAAGGTCAGATACTCTGTTGAAATTGCATCAATGAAACTCCTAAAGGCAAGGCTCTTTCCTTCTGTTGTAATTGTGGGTGGGATGATGTTGCCTTCCCTTGACAAAATTACCACCTTTTTTTCCCGTTTGGCTTACTGTAAAAAAGCATGTTTTCCTCGTCACAGCTCATTTTTACTTAACAAATAACCTTAATATCTTATTTTGCTGCAAAATTCTATCCTTGCATAGTGCGTTTTTTCACGTTTTCTCACGTTTTTTGACATATTTTGTTTCTTTGATTTTTTGGCAAGTTGATTATCTGTCCTGTTTGGTCATCCCTTTGCTTCCTCACTTTCGCTATCATCAAAACTGCTATAGATAATTTAGATACGTGAAATAATAATTCAGAGCTATTATTATACTGGGTAGTGACCAAGAAAAAAAATTTCCCTGCTCCTTGGGAAACTGAATACGATATTTTCATTGACATCGAAGATGAATGAAAAACATCGGAAATATTTTTTGAAAATATAATTTTTTGACATAAGATACATGTGTTAGGGAGAGCTCGTGATGGTAGATTGTCGATAAACTGTCAATTCTTGATGGGGAATGGGCATTAAAGTCAACTATTCTCTAATAAAAAATATTCTCAAGTTAAAAAATGTCTCAGGTAAATTTCTGTAACTGTGTCCTGTCGTGTCCAGGGATAACTAATAAATATAAGTTACAAACATACAGTTAAATAGTGAAAGTGGTTTTTAGCAATGTCTATTTTACAAGCATCCCTCTCCCATCCCTAGAGGCTTAAAACAACTGAATCAAATAACAATTATACAAATTGTTGTTAAGTGGTAGTCCTGGGGGACACTTACAAAATAGTCGATGATTTAAAATTTTTGAAACCAACGATTCTTAAAAGTGTGGCTCATGAGAATGCAGTGTAGTTTAATACAACGGGAAGTTTAAACGGGAGCTATCAGAATCCAATTAACGATTCATAGACAAATTTAAAATAGTTGTAGGTCATTAATGAATCAAGGTAGGGAAATTGATATTTTATATATATATATAATTTTTAAAATCTGTGTACGTACGTGTGTGCCTATGTGTGTGCGTACTTAGTCCAAATGACATCTCACACCAGGGAACCAAGAAAGCTTAAATTTGGTGTTAGTTTACCTCGCAGCTCTCCTCTGGACATGGGTTATGTTATTTTTCAATTTGGCCGCGGATAGCCGACAAAGCTAATAAAGTGTTCATGTAAGAAATTTGTTACCAAAGATAGAGACATAGCATCAAAAAATGAAACTTAAAAGGCAGTAGAAAAACCTCAAATTTAGTATCAGGGTACATTACAATCCGGCGCTAAATATAGGTTATGTTTTCGATAAAACCATTGGAATAGCCATCAAAACAAAAGATTGGACCACGTTAACCCTTTGTCAAAGATAAAGACCTACAAATGAAAAAACAAATTTGATCCAATAATACAGAAAGTATACATTTGGTGTCAAGTAGTTGGCATCCTTGGGCTGAATACAGGTTATGTAATGATACCATCGTCAAAGGGCAAAAAGGGACTTAATTTTAGTCGGGTTACATATCAGTTTATATCTTTCTTTTTTTTCTTTTTTCTTATTTTTTTTCTCACCTTTCTTACAAGTTTGAGTACGTTTTAAGATGACATGTCCTAAACAGTTTCTGGTGAAGAGCCCACTCACAGAATGATGTTGGAAGATAGGCAGACGATTTTTTTTTTATTAAATAATTAATAATGGCAGCAAATATAAGGAACAGTTTCTTTATTTCAAAAGACATTAGCTATTATTTTGTTGCTCGTTTGTGCTTTTACTTAAGCATTTTTATTTCGGTCTTCAAACTGTAGATGCTCATTTTGCTTGGGTCAACATTTGGGTTAACCAGTTGCTGCTATACTACGCTTTCAGTGCATTTCTACTCAAACTGAAAACATCAGGTTTTGCCTATGACTTTGCGTGTTGAAATAGCATGATAAATCTTACAACACGGGGTTAACGTTGCGAGATCAAGGTCAAAACATGACTAAAAAATCACAACTCAGCTCCATTCCGTCATATGAACAGTCAGACAAAGTGTCAAATTACATGAAACAAATGTCAAAAGAAGTACAATTTTTGGATTTAAAAAAATGATGAAAAGTGCTTTATTATCAGTTGCAGTGGCTAAATTAGAAATTCTATTTCTTGCCATACCATTCACTTTACTTTTATTTCTGTCTTATGTCATAGTTAATTTTTGCCCCATTTTCAGAAGGTATTTTAATCAATGCCGTAAAACACTAAATTAAAGAAATAAACCAAAGCCAAATAATACAATGGGGTAAAACCAACACTTTGCCTTTTGAAATCCGAGGGTATTTCACTGCGAATAGTTTGAAATTAGTTTTCAAACCTTTTATGTCTTGAAAATATCTTGTCTTAATCCATAAATTCCCTCATCGGATTTGTAGGATTTGTAAAATCTGCGTTTTGGAACAGAGCGAGTATTTATTTCGTGTTGCTGAATTTCTTTCTAATCGAATTACCGCTTATTTCTAATAAGTATCTTACGAAAAAAAGGTTAGTTTTTGATGAAAGAAATTTGTCCGCATATACAAGTGAGCCCATTGGAAATATATGCTTATCAAGTCCTTCGGATGAGGTGTTTTGCAGAAATGAACTCTTGTATCATACTCTTCTGTAGATTTTGCAGTGGAGTGTTTTTCCTGATTTCAATATGAAAATTAAAAAATTAAGATAGAAAACTATTAACAAAGCTTTACAATTTTACCCGATAACTTGATCATTAATTCTAAGTTGCCTTCAATATTTCCAATCATTCTAGTTTCAGAATATCAAATTAACTCAATGTTGTTACTTAAAAGTAACAAACAAGGTAAAGACAAGGTACCTAATGTGATAACTTGTAACCTAAAACTTTAGAAATAGTAATTTTAAGTCCTCAAATAAATTCTTCTTTAATTTTTGCCACTTCATATTGTAATATAATGGAAAAACAAATACTGAATAACTTTCAAAATTATCACCAATACGTGTAAGGAAAAACCTCAATAATATTAAACATGCAGATATTAGAAATTTAACACACCCAGGCTACCAATCAGTCAAAAGCGTATACCCTAAGTAGTTTGGACCAGGCAAAAAAACCCAACAACACAGACCGCAGGGGTTACATAATTATAGTAATTTTCAATAGAAAATGAATCATAAATGATTTAGAAACTTCAACGAGGTAGTAGTTGCTTTGTGATTTTAAAATAAAATCCAACCAAACAGCTTTTCCGATAAAGACCTCTCAGCTCCAGGCTCCATTTAGGGTTATTTTAGGTGTTAATGTATCACAAAAAACCTTAATAAGTTTTTTTGAAATGATCTTTGCAGTTAAAGGCTGCAGCCTATCGGACTTAACTATTCACAGGAAGCAAACAATAGTTGTTACAAAAATGTATACGGTACCAGTACACTGAAAAATCGTTTAAGTCAGTGGAATTTAGAGGCTGAAGAAATGGCTTCCACTCTCATTGCAAGGATAGACTCGAAGATCAAAAGAAATTCATTCTTATTAGTTAATTTATAGCATTGGAGGAAAGCTGATATGCATTTTAGAGCCTGAAAACCCAAAAGAGTCAAGAATACAACGTCATCATTATTCAGAAACTTGGAGAAACCAATACATGTTTAAAACTTGGATCAAAACCTAAACCTTCAATCGTCTTGTCATTTAAAGCAGAAATTACGGGAGAAGCAAGGTCAGCAGTCCAGGAAAATTTGGTCGCAAGTAGTTGGGATCAAAATACCGTGCCACTATTTCGTCTAGAGGCGAAGTGTCATAGAGACCGCATACGCTGAAAGCTGAAGCACTGAGGTAAATACAATATCAAGACAAAACAAAAATTGAAAAATAAAAATAACTCTTACCTTTTTTCTTTTTTGTTCACTGTTGAAGGAAATTTGAGATAAATCCACATAAAAACCCCGTTGAGTTATAATCACATAGGCCTATAAATGGAAATGTTTAGAATTGGGTAGGTTTATGAACAGGCTGGCTTTCAATCGGAACTTTACGGGCTTTACGAGCTACCGTCTCTTTGCAAGCCGATTGTTATCTATAAAAGTACTATTTATCAAAATGATTACTTTGGAGGACAATCATTGATAACATTTTTTTACTCATTTTGTACATAATCTAAGATTATTTCTGTAAAAATAGTTCTCAATTAAAAAGGAAATAAGCAAATAAATAAAACCCCTAGAATTTTAGACTGGTCATAAGAACTAATATATTTTTTCTTTCTTCTAAATCCGAGTCTGGACAGACTTACAAGCATTATGTGCTTAAACATTAGAAAACGCGTACACATTTAATAGATACTGTGATATTTCATACATCACAAATAAGCATCTCTTCTTTAGCGGGCGAAAATATTTTTTAAAACGTGAATAAGAGATTTAAACTACCAAAACTCAATTTTTGGTATGGGAATTGTTGGATAAAGTTTTAATCACTAGCTATCACACAGATTTTCTAAAACATAATCAGTTAGATATCATCGATCTACTTATAGATCAAAGATTTTTGCATTAAATAGAATCCATATTAATTCACATTTATTGACATTTTACTGTCTGTAATAATGTTAGCAAAGCTTCACTTTCTTTCCTCTGGAACTCGTACAGTTCTAGCATAAAAAAGTGCAAATTCGTCAGGGTCCAAGAAAACTTTTTATTCCCTTTAAATAAAAGGCGCAAGGTGGAACTGCTGTTAAAAAAATTTCTAAAATACCCTTTCATCAGTATTCACTTTATTATAACATTGTACATTATTTTACATTATTTTAGCTAGTGAAACAGACGTCTTGAAAAGACAATAGAGCTGCACATTACTGGAGCAGGGATCATCAGATTAGTCTTGGCCGCTTTCTTAAAGAATGGGCCTTTTTCTAAATTCTTTTGGTATCTCTCAAAGATGATATTCCATACTGTTTCAGATGTAAAAAAGGAAGTGGATAACAAATAGATGAAGGCAATAATACTAACGAAGTATGTTGTTACGAGCTTCTAATTGCTGGTATTGGGTAATAGTTTGATAACAAATGCATTGGGGGAAACTCCATGACATGTAACCAAACAGATTTTTTTTCTATTTTCAAAGCCAATAGAAACTAGATATTCTAAGCCCTGTTCTTACTAAAAACTCATATTCTTAAAAAAGTTCTATATTTGAAACTCCAGCGATAAAAAAATAATAAAAATCCATATAATCAACTTTTCTAAAAATTCATTAATGTAGGGATCAATTAGGTCTATCAAAACAGCTAATTTTTACCCTTTGGTATCTTCTTTCAAAGACTCCATCACATGACGTTTTCTTAGAGCTCGTCACAGTTCGTACACAAAGGCACAATTTTTTTGGTGCCATTCCCATAGGTAATCTAAGGCAATGATGAAACACAGACAAAAACTAGTATTTGTCAAAATAATTTCCAATACTTTTATCAAACCATCTTGACTTGATTTTTAAATGAAATTTTCATGCTGTTTGTTGATTTTGCTTTCATAACCTTTTGATTTCTCATATTAACATTGTTCTCTTGGTGGTGTTTTTTTACTGCAGAGTACACAGATGTACAGGTGTCCTCTGATCTAGCACGTGTTTGTATTTTTCATACAGATTCCTCTAAGAACTTAATCCACTTTCTTCCTAGTGGTTTTTTGTTTTTATTGACATGCGAAGCACACCTGGATAAAAGTTAACCTCTCATCACTCAGTCTCATTGAATCTTTATAAGTAAAAAGATTTCCAGGACATTTTTCTTCAAAAACTCTCTTGTTACTGCAGCCTGCTTTTATTGCAAATAGTAATAAATGGCTGCTGAAGAAGTTAGAAATGTTACTGTGCTCTTTCAGGATGCACATATCTAAAGTGCTCCTTAAAATAGTGTCTAAAATCCAGGTACATTTTATAAGTATGGTACCATCTAAAAAGAATCAAGTAAAACTTTTGCTGAGGAATTTGGTACAAGACTTATTAGTGGCCAGTATAAAACGAGCTTTTTACCTGTTACGCCAGGCTGGACTGGTGTAATAAGAGGTCAGCTCTTAAGAAATGACAATTCTAAGATTAACATAGGCTATAATTATAAGTCTGTCTTAGATAACTTCTTTCGCCTCAAAAGAAAAAAGTAAGGAAAAGGTAAAGAAAGGACAAAAAGAAAATGTAAAAAATACTTTTTTAATTAAAATCTCACTGCCTAAGAATTGACAGCAAAAAATTAATGATTTGGGCTGGGCTGAATTGGGCAGAAAAATTAGATAACCATGCGAACTGGTTCGAGCCCAGTTCGTTGCTAATTTATTTTCCACTTTTCCTTTTATATTTTGCGTTCTGTAAGCCGAGGTATTTTCAAAAAGGTTCAAATGGATCAATGTTGAGGAGTCTCTTTTTATTTACCTGGTCCACTCTGAATGTTGGCGATCAAGCGTCGTCATAAACGTGTGTTCCTTGTTGCTTAAATAATTTCTCTCTCACTCATTTTCACCTATGTCTGAGGACTCTAAGTATATATAACATTGTATCTACCTCTTCTTGTTACTTTGTATCTTTTCTGTTAAGTAAAGTTGTCTTAATTCTCCTTTCCTTTTCCCTTTTTCTAAAACATTTCTCCTTTCTTACCAGAATATAACTTATGCATTTCCCCTAAGAACCTTCTTTCTTATTATTTCTTCGTTTGTTTTACGATCTGGTCGAGGTAGTCTTAAAAACGTTTTGTTTTTAAAGCACACTCTCAAAGCTTCCTTTTGCATTATATTTGTTATCGTCCAACATTTGCTGTCATAAAGGGGACTGCTGAAGGGATTTTTATTGCATTTATTTTACGTTTTACTGGATGGGTAACATAGCAAGTATAACTAGTTATCTATCAGGACAAAGGTGTCAAAAGTGGTCCAGGGTCTAGCATTCATAAATGATAAATTCCAATTCACGAATTTTAAGTAAGAAATAAACAATTTGTGAGGGCAAGGCAAAGGTATTTTACGGTTTCATGCAAAGTGGATTATTTCATGCCCTATGCTAACCAAGACACATCTTCTATCAAAAGAAGAAATATGATGTAATGATAAAAACAATAATAATAATGGTAGTAGTAATACCAATAACAATAATAACGAAGGTAATAATAATCATCATAAGATCTATAAAATGAATTCTTGGGAACCCTAGTTTACAAGAACCACAGAAAAAGAATTGAATGACACTGCACACCTATTAAGGCGAATTTATCTATGTACCCAGATAGATTGTTCATTCCTTACTACAAGAACTTACTAACACTGTCTTAATGTATTGAAATCTAGAGAACAGTAACAACCACGAAAGAATTGAATGCACAAAGTGTCACCTTCCTTTCCCGCAGGTTATGGGATATAGCTAGGAAAGGAACTGTAATCAAAAGCAGGTTCAAGAAAAACAGAAAATAACAATAATAATAAAATTCAAAGCTTTACGGATTTGCGAAAAGAAAGGCGCTTTTTAGTGAAAGATAGGACTCCAAAAATGATATGATAAAGGACAAACGCCTATAATTCAGAAGGCCATAGTACCCATAGGCACCGATTCGAATCCAGTTCGCTCCAAATGTAATTTTCAGTTTTCCTCAATTTCAATTTTTTTAAATGAAAAAAAATATATAATAATAATATTTGTCATATGAAGAATGACTACAACAACTTGATAGAAAAACAAGAAAGAAATTGACAATGTGTGGAATTCTCCACCCTATAGGCAATGTGAATAGACTGTATTTAACAAAGCAGGAAGGAGGGGGAGGCTTGATTGGAGCTAAAGAGGCTGTGCAAAGTGAGAAGAACGGCCTTAACTGGTGTATGATGAAAAATGATTAGGAAATAATGAGATCGGTTGAAAAGGAAGGAATATAGAGATCAAATGAAATCTAAGACCCCAAAGTACGGAAAAAACAGACTAAAGAACAGCATAAGTATGGGTGGATAGATAAACCGTTGCATGTAGAAATAGTTGCTGCTACAAAAGATTTAATGCATAAGGATAGGAATTGGAATTGGTTACAACATGCAGGATTAAAGAAAGAAACAGAGAGCATTTTATTTCCAGTGCAAGAGCAAGCAGTAAGAATAAATTCTGTAGAGAACATCATTTACAAATAACAGTTATCATAAGAATGTAGACCGTGTGAAAAGTCCACCGGAAGTTGTCAAAAACTAGGATTAGACCATGGGTATCGCTGGCATAACCATAAGTCGGAAGTGTGATTCCAACAGAAGATTTTTTCCATTTTTCCATGCAGACAGATCATCGACTGGAGCATAACTGACCAGACAATGTTTTTGAAAACAAAAAGAATGGATCGTATTTACTGATTGACATACCCTGTCCCTTCGATACATGGATTGAAAGAAAAGACAAAGCGAAAAATAAAACCTTAACCCGAGATCAAGCAAATGAAATATAATAAAAGTAATATTTATTGATGGCATCTCGATAGCTCAAGACCAGACCTTTCTCACCAGAAACAAAAAGGTCAAGATCTCGAAAGAGTAAGAAACGACAAACTGTTGAATATGTGACATTAGAGATGAGACCGTGATGCATATATTAAGTGAATAGGAGAAGCTAACCCAGCTGGAGTATAAGAAGAGGTACAATAGAGCGGCTACAATCATTCACTGAGAATGATATGCATTTTATGAATTAAAACCTTATGAAAGGTGGTATTGTCATCGAGCTGAGCCGGATGTTGAGAGCAAGGATACTGAAATTATATGGGATTTCTCTATCTGGTGTGATAGAATTTTAAAAGCAAGGTCACCTGACATTTTGGTGTGATTGGTAAGAAGAGCCAAGAGATGAGTTTAATCGAGATTGCTGTTTCTAGTGACTTCAGAGTTAGAGATACAAAAGTACCAGAATCTAGTGGTTGGTGTAAATAGAATGTGAAAGACAACATCCAGTGGAATACCAATTGTAAATGGTGTTCTAGAAGTTGTCCATAATTCCAGAGACAGGCTGGCTTCTCTTTAAATAGAACTGAATAGTTTTGACAAGTTACAGCAAGCTGCTCTGCTCGGATCAGCTAACATTCAAAGAAAGGTCCTGTTTAACTAAGTTCAGTAGTACTGAGAAGATAGCAATGAGAAAAAAACAGTAAAAACTGTGCGACAATCAATGGTAGTAATAATAATAGCTGAAGATAACATAAGCAATGTGTTTTATTTTCACAGGAGCGTTTGACATCACTTTTAGTCAAGACGTTTTGATACCGAATTAAAACTTGCTTCTAGTAGAAATATACAGAATCCAAATTTTCTAGGGTTCTGTTCTTTAATCTCAATCTACTTGTGCAAAACAAAAATGAAGGCACAAAATACTTGGATGGCAGTCGCCTTCTAGACCTTTTATCTCAGATAAAACAAATAAAAAAGGGCAGAACTTTCACAAAGACACTGAAATCATAGAGATAGATAACACACGTTGGAAAAATGATGAATTTTGAGAAAAGAATTTTGTAAAAATCACCACACTCCGCGAGGTAATATCTTTTAAATAATCCTCTTGTAAGCCAGTAACTTGTAAACATTGATTTACTTAATAACCCCGAGATCATTCACGTTATCATTGGTTTACGATGGAAGGGATATTCCGTGCTGTGTTTCTTGAAAGGTGAGGCAAGAGGCCAGGACATGTTATCATGGTGTTTCAATGATTCATAATCAATGGGTTTTCAAGAAAAGTGAATAATGGAAAATTCTGGCTTTTTATGATAGATAAAATCTCTACACAAGTAGTGCTTGGGGATATCTCATTTTCAAGTTGGTCTTAATAAAGTCCTAATAAATAGTGGGGTTATTCTAGATTAGTAATTTATTAACCAGAATGTATCTTTCCCGAAGTTAAAGTTCAGTAATCAGTATTTTTTGCTATGAAGAAGGAACCTCATTTGAATGTTTTGCACCAATGGATTTGACAGCATCGTTACAGTATCATTTCTATTTTATTTTTAATAATATCTAGTGTAAATATCAATAACGTCTTTAATTTAGATCGTTATTTCTATAGTTCCCTTACATAAAGTGATTTCTAAATAAATTTTTCTCTTTACAAGACCTAAAAAGAATTTATGGTTCTTCGTTTTAGCTTTCAAATGTAGAGAAGACGAATAAAAAAATCATTATGTATCAAATAAGTACCTTAAGCAGGTAGGTTAAAAGAATTGACAGAAAGGAATTTAGCAACCAGTGACAATCAATCTGTTAAGAACATGTAAAAAAATGTGAAAATATAATATCCATTGATAATGAACAGCGGAGTGCAAGCAAGGGTCGACAACAGTAACACAGGGAAAAGGAAGTGGAATTTCATTGAACTATTTCGCTTTTGCCTGTTAAAAGATTCTTTCAAAATGAACTGGTGAAGTCTTGGTAGAAGGTGAAAAGAAATAAATCAGGGAAACCAGCAATAAATTTTATAAGACTAGTAAGTGGAGGAGGACGTACTTGTTTTACAGACATAAAAGAGCCTTTGCCTTGTAGAAATAATGGTTGTAATTAAACTCAAAATTGTTTTTAAATGTTTAAGGTACCTGTTTGTATTTTTCTACATGTTTCTCTGTGCAGTCGGTATTGTAATGACCAAAATTCCAGTTAACTGAGATGCAAAGACATAGACACAATCAATTTAGACTTGGTGACGTAATTAAAGAAAAATGTCTAACTTACCACGTCATCCACATTGCTATAGGATAGAAAACAGTCTTTAGTAGATTGGATTGCGTTAGCTGTTACTGCTTGTATCACACAACAGAACCAGTTTTAATTCTTATTTTGTCTTACTTGTCCTTGCTTGTATGATTTTTACAACTTATTGAAAAGGTGGCAGGAGTTACAGTATTCAGAAGATCATTGTATCAGCTTACATATCGCAAACAAAGTAACAGAGAACAGAAAGATAACTTAATAAGATTCTGAAAGAAATTAGAGAAGGTATTTTTTCATGACATGCAAATTTACTCATGTCTTTCACCCAGGCCATTAAACCCAAGGTTGAAAAGCACTGAGCAAACCCTCGCAAATAGAATAGCCCACTTGGCAAACGCGTAGATAGTTTTTTTCTCAAAATAATCATAATCCTGCTAAGTGAAAGGAACATGCTTTTGGTGACCTGTTGGATATCCAAGTACACTGCTGCTTTGTACAAAGAAATGAACAAAGATATGACGTCAGAAAACGACCAAACCTGTTCCCATTTATACTTTTTAACAATAAACAATTTGACGTGGCACCAGCCTTCGAACTTTTCTCAAATATCAGAGAGTTTTGCCCTCGAGTTTTCTTACGAGTTGTTCAACTCAAAACACGCCCTAGTTAAAGATTTATAATTTTTAGCAAAGGCTATCACTGGCTATGTGATCCAGAACCAAATCTAGCCTCCTCCACACTCAATTTTTATATGTCGTTTTGTAAGTGCTAGACAATGAGGAGAGCAAAGAGCCAAAAAGAGGTTTAAATTTCCTGTGTTATTTTGGAGTAGTTACTTACAATTTTTCTGGCAAGCTCTCAAGTTGAATAACTCTTTCTGACCACAGACCTGGTTGTTTATCAACTGGTTACTTATTTTTAAAAGAATAGTGTGGTGATGTATTTGACTAAATGAGTAAATTACTAGCTTCTTTCTCTTGGAGGATCCATAGAAACGGAAATTTGTTTTCATTTTGCAAGTACAACGAATGAATTACATTTTTTTGGAAAAGTTGATATTTTAAGATCCCACATTAATAAATCAAGGTAGCACTCCTTATATATATGCAAGTGATTTCAGTACTATCCAACTAAACTCGGTAAAACTGCAATGGTCATCATGGAATCAAGCTTTTAACATTACACTGACCGTGTGAGAGAGACCGATGGATCATTTTCATATACCGATTCCTTATGCTTCTTGAACCCACGAGCAAGTAACACTGGTATAAACTGAACTTTTTCATTTGAAGACTTCAGAATCTTTTAGATAAAATATTGTTTTTTCCCCTCCAAAATTTCATTTCTTAATGCATTTAACAAACAGCAATATTTATTATCAATGAAATATGAACTATGAAATACAAGAACAAGAATATCAGTTGTGTATTAATCCAAAAGATCGAAATTCGATATTAAAATTGGGTTTTAAATACTCTGGTATTACTGCCATTACCGGACCTAATGAAAAATGAAACTTCCTTGTTTTCTTTCTTATTGCAGGTTACTTTGTTTTCATTCATTACTCCACTAAAACTAATCAGAAGCATTGCAAGTTGTTAAAGCATGATTATGAAGCTGAAGAGTACGAGAAACAAGAGAATAAAAGCTTTTTGTTAACATAAAAGCCTGATATAATGCTTAATCTTTGCTTCTATATAATGACACAAGCTGCTTGAAACAGCTAAATTTTCAGAAAAACAAAGATACATCTGTCTCTCTAGATTTTTGTCAATGTTTCCCCTGCTCGGAGCCATTTGCCAATCGTCTTCTTGACTTAAACACCTCTCCACTGCTGTTGATAGAGGAGCTCAGATAATTGTCGCCTACCAACCAGTATAAATTTGTCTTCTTAAATTTTGTTCCTATTTGTCATTACTTTTAGTCTTTTTTGACATTTAAAAGGAAGTTGGAAGGGTTTCTTAGTCCCTTTATCTTTGGAGTGGCTCCATGTAAGCAGAATTCTGTTCGAAAACTGTGTACTATCTTTCCTTCTACTAGTATCTCTTTTGTCACATTTAATTCCCTATTACAGATTGTTAAATGGTAAACACATTATTTTTGCTCACAAAGAGAGCCTAAATTTTTCGACGATGAATGTTAGTCATTTTTCTTAATATCAGTCAACACCTGGAATTTGTTATAATTTTGTTTTGCAGCCAAATGCATTTCGCTTTCAGAAATGTAACCCTTGGAATACTGGAAACGGCTCCTGCTTTGGCTTAACTAAATACTACTGGAATTTTAACGAGGATGAAAAAACCTGTGTACAATGTTTCTTATTTTGTAGTTTCATGTTTTAATACACTATTATTTCCTTCATTTAATTCTCTAAGGTTTTTCCCATAGCCTATGTAAATGACATGTACAAATTCGTAGATTTTCTAATCCTGGCATTGTGGTCAGCACCAATTTCTCTAGCATTTTGTTTGTATGTTTGACGTGTGGTAAAGTAGTAAAATAGATTGCAGCTTTATATTGTATACCTATGTTTGTTTGGTCATACCAGCTAGTTTTTACATTACTGGTTTGGTATTTACTGATACCATTACAATTTTTAGACTTTTATCACCTCAATGCTGAGGGTAAGGTTCTGACTTTGTGACGTGAGTAGCATCTTAACAATTTCTAGGGATAATGGTAACCTGCTTATTTTTGCTGACGAACTTTCAAATGCATAGTGGTTATTAAAAGTTTCAGGTGCACATCTTGATCTGAAAGTCAATGTCCTTGAATAAAAGTGATGTTACACTTATCAGTTTTTGCAGGTATTACAGATTTCCGTAGCTAGGAGACCGAGACAAGTGACCAAATATTAGACTGGCTGTTCTTGGAATGACTTATTGCAAGCAAAATGACGTTGATTTGGTCAATAACTTTTTCCCATTGCACGCTACAGCCGAAACACAATTAACAATTTTGTAAATGCCGTTGCACTGTGTTTTGGCCGAGCTCGATGAAAGTTCGTTCTAATGACTACAGACCAGGTTTTTATTGAATGTTTAAAAGTTAAGTTGACAGTTTTTAGAGAGCATACGAGATGTATTAAAGGTATTCAAATTTGTGAAAAAGAAATAGTTCAACTTTTTGAGCTAAATGAGAAAACTAAACTAACTATTTCTCGTAGTCATCGACCAATGACAACTTATTTCAACGGACAATACTTCAACAACACCCTAATTCAAATCCAGTTAAACAGTTTATGCGTCCTTAAGGAAAATCTGTTAAAATTGGGCTGCATAGAAAAGAAACAGAGCAAACTATCTTTAGAAACATCAGAACCACAGACAAACTCCTCATCGGGCTACCTGGATTATTCCAAATGACAGGTTGTTTCGTAATGGGTTTAAGTAGATAGTTCCAAGGCAGGATATATCAAAATTAGATTTAACACTATTGGAAATAAAAAATGAAATTGCAAACGAAATCAATAAAAATGACGTCAATTTTTCCACATTCAGGAAAGGACGTTCATAGCAGATTGATAATTCCGTGCCTTCGAGATGCTACAGCAAGAGATCTAAATACGGTTCCTTGTTTGAACCAGACTCATAAAACATTGCTGATACATGGAAAGAAATTCCTTATTGAAAGGCAAAACCAAAAGTGTTAGACATTCATGTGTTTTGAAAAGATGTCCTTAAAGTAAGGGTTTCCAAAAAAATGCAGGATTCAGACATTGCTGATATTACCAAAGATAAACAACAGCCAAAAACTGGGGTCTACATATATCATTTCTAACGAATTTTACTTTATATGGGCTTTTCTTTCCATAATTATATGTCTTATTTAAGTAAAGAGCTAAGATTGAAATGGAGCCCCAATACAACAATATTGTTTTTGAAGGAACTTTACTCAGGAAAGAAGACGGCACGAAAAATGACAAGGCCACTTTACTACTGCCCTTCCAAATTTCAGTTTCACTGCTAGGTAAGAGGCTTTAATGTGTGCAAAAAAATTTAGCTTCCAGCTATTTATGGAAGATTGAATCGCAAAAAATCCTCAGCAAAGTTGCACGACAGTTAATGGGAAAAGTTATCAAGGACAACGAAACAGTAAGTAGTAGGTCAGACGTTTTCCTAAAATACTATCTCTCATTTTGCCGTCTGGTGGTACTGTAAGGATGAATGTTTATAGAAGTAAAGAAAGCAAACAAAATGTATAGTTAAAGGAACTAGAGAAAGTAAAAATGCATATGTAGATGCATTTTAAGGCTAAAGCTGATGTCAAGGATTAAATATAAATTAGTCTGTAGTCATCGTTGTTATCAAAATGAATATCAAATTTTTTGTTAAACTGCCTACGTTTCCGTTGCTTATTTACAGTATTTGTGTCCATCTCTGTGGTAGTGATCAAATAATTAATTCTTAGAAAGGCAAAACTGTATTGATGCTCTTTGACGCTAACAAGTGCCTCTCCAAAGGAAATGAAGAACTGCATATATACTACCATATATAACTGCATATATACTACAGCAATGGATTTCTAGTGAATAAGAAATGGAAAGATAACATTCATAGTTACTGGAGGGTCAATGATAGGATCAGTGTTCTACAAATTCGCGTTGATCCAAGAAATCCTTCACGAAAAGAGCCACTGAAAACAGTCATACAGAAAACAAACTTTACATGCGAACAGAAAGATGAAACAAAACTGAAAATATCCTGGACTCATAAAAAGAAAACTAAACCCAAGAAATGTGACAATCTTAAAAACATAATTTCAATTGTAAATGTATATGCACCCACAAACAGTGACGAAAATGTTACAGAAATTGATCAATTATACATAGCTTTAAATACTCTTCTAGACGAACTCAAATCTTCTTTTATGATTTTACTAGCAGGGGACTGGAATGCTAGTGTTGGCAAGAAAGTAAACGACAGTGACATTTGTCTTGGAAAATATTCCAGAGGCACTAGAAACAATAGTGGCCAACTTTTAGTTAATTTCTGCTTAGCAAACGAATTGTTCATCACGAATTCTGCCTTCCAACACAAGGCATGTCATATCACAACATGGGAAAACATAAGGACAAACCCCAATACTAACAAAGTGATAAAGACTTACACCCAAATTGACTACATTATTTGTCAATCTTCGAAAAAGAACATTTTAGTAAATGCTCGTAGCTACTCCGGAACAGAAACCAGCAGTGACCACAAGTTAGTTGTGTGCAAAATGTTAGTCGAACCTTACAAAATGCATAAACAGAAAAAATGTATTGGCTCCAAAAAGTTTAACACAGAATCACTAGTAAATTCGACAGAGAAACAACAAAGTTACTGTAGCAAACTTTCACAAAAATTATCCAAAATTGAAGAACCAACCTGGGAAACTATTTCAAACGAAATAAGACAAGTAGCAGAGGAAGTAATTGGTTATAAACCTCCTGAACTGAAAACGAAGACTTTCTATCCTGAGATAGAGGCACTATCGAGGGAACAAAAATCTATACGCCTTCAGATCTCTGCAATGAATGACATTAATAAAATTCGTGAACTGAAAAACCAGCGTAATATAATACTTCATCAAATCGAGAATCGTCTCAATGAAATAAAAACTGCAGAACTAGATGTACTAGCTGATAACATTGAAAAATTCAAAGATAACACTAAAATGTTCAAAGCCCTACAACAAATGGATAGAAAACCATTAGAATCTCCTGTTGTTCACGATGAAAAAGGTAAAAATATCACTAACATCCAAGAAGTGTACAATGCCATAACTGCACATTTTGAGAAACATTTCAATGATCCTAATTTCACTAACGTCGAACCTTTTGATGAACCCCCTAAACCACTCACTCAACCAGTAACTCTAGCAGAAACTAAAAAAGCTATCAGTAAACTTAATAACAATAGATCTCCTGGTTTCGACAACATATCCGCAGAATTACTTAAATATGGTCCAGAATCTCTTATGGAACTAATCACTCTTGTAATAAACAATATCTTTGAAAAACATGAAGTAGTTGTAACAAATAGAGGAATCCTGGCAGCCTTGCAAAAAATTGGGAAAGAGAAGGGACCAATCAAAAATTTGCGTGCAGTCATTCTCCTACCAATCATCAGAAAAGTTATGTCGAATATTATACTAAATAGGATACAACCAAAAGTAGAAGAATTTTTGTCACATTCTCAAGCTGCATACAGACCCAACAGGAGTACCTCAGATATTGTTTGGACTCATCGTTTCTTGATTTCAAGAATCCAAAAGTACAAAGAGGAATTTCTCATAACAGGAATAGATATGAGTGCAGCATTTGATACAATTAAGAGGAAAGAATTGTTAGACATTCTCAAAACTTTTCTTAACGAGGATGAAACCAGAATGATCCAATATCTACTTAGCGACACAACAATAGAAGTAAAAGCCCCATCCAATGTAGAGACACGACCATTCAATACAAATGTAGGTTCACCTCAAGGAGATGGTTTAAGTGGCTGTCTATTCACAATCTATTTTGAAGCATCACTACGTAAATTCAGATTCAAGATAAATAATTGTGAAACTCTAAATGAACACTCCTATGCAAAGCAGTATGAACCTACACATCCTGAAGAATGCATCTATGCTGATGACGCAGATTTTATAAGTACCACCAATCAAAGGAGATTACAAATTATTAATAATGTGAAAGACTCTCTAGCCACTGATAACCTTCTAGTAAATGAAACAAAGACAGAGCACACTATTCTAAAGAGAGATAATAAAGAGAACGAACTTTGGAGGCACACAAAAAAGTTAGGGTCTCTCCTAGGCGATAATGAAGATGTTATTCACAGAAAGCAACTTGCAACAGCAGCAATGAGAAAACTTACAAAGGTATGGATCCGTCACCACAAAATATCTCGTGAAGTACGTTTGAAACTGTATAATGCCTATGTCAAATCTGTGCTCCTGTACAATTGCGGAACGTGGGGTTTAACGAAAGCTGACGAGGATAACCTAGACAGTTTCCATAGAAGACAGTTACGTGAAGTTTTACATGTCAAATATCCGAACGTTGTGAAAAATAAGGACTTGTACGAAATAACTAACGAACAGTATCTATCTCTACAGATTCTGAACCATAGATGGCGCCTCTTAGGACATGTTTTACGTCTCAACAGTGACACACCTGCAAGAAAATCTATGGTACAGTATTTCGCAGAATCAACCAAATCCAAATTTCCAGGTAGACCACGTATAACACTACCTTTACTGATTGATAAAGTCATTGGTCGAGCTGTTACAAACAAAACTCTCACATTTAATGATATTGTATCCTTCAAATCAACCGATGACCTTCAAAAACTATTAAATATTGCCCAAGATAGAAGTTTGTGGAAACGGTTTAGCATAGAAGTATTCGCAGCTGCACAAGCAGAAAAGTTGCAATCTAATTGAGGCTTGGATGCGGACAGTGCATAGTATATATATGCTCTTTGACGCTAACAAGTGCCTCTCCAAAGGAGATGAAGAACTGCATATATACTACCATGGTAGCAAAATAAGTACAATGACGGGTTATAGATACCCAGGAACTTCCTGGGTATCTAACTTCCAGAAATAATAAAAAAAAACCCGCCTACTTGACTTCATAATGATTTTACCGTTATTCACGTAATGTTTCAACACACACCTCCAAGTTACGAAGACAAAAGCAGTAATATTGGAATGATTGTTTTGAAGAGCCTCTACAGTAACATCGAACAATATCAAACCAATAGGTGCCACAATTAAATTTGTACAAAAACCTGCAACTGTCATGAAACCTGGACACAATTATATTGAGAACATTTTGAACTATTTTGAATTTAACCCTGACCAAAATAATGTTAGAAACTACAAAATGCTTTTCATTTAAGTGGTACAAAAGTAAAATTTTAAAACAATCTTCCTTTGTACATTCTCTCTGTAGATTGTTTTTAGAATTTTTTTGAATAGTTTTTAACAATAATTGATTTTTTGTTAGTATTAATGTTAAATATTTTTAATGGCACTTTTTAAAACAACTCCTTTTAAAAACATGTTGTACAAATTGGTAAGACTGAAAAGGTAATATTTTATCTTTATATGGGTTTTCATTCTGTATAAATGTTATTGAAAAAGGCAAATAACTAAATAAATAAATAAATTTGAAATAAGAGTTTGGTATAAGCGTCAGTGCCTTTATGCTCATATAGGTGCCAGAACCTGTAACTGGACGGTCCCTGAAAGTGGGGTTTCAGAATATCTTATCTTATAGCAAGGTAAATCCCAGCCTCATTTTGGACACAGTTAATATACTGGTCAAGCTAAACTTACCTCTTATGGAGTTTGCACCAAACATGTTTTGATTACCAATGGGAATCAATTTATCTGAATTTATCTGAATTAATGTATTGATTTGAGTTAACTTAGTAATCTCTGAAGCTGTTAGACAATGAATATTTGTGTTAACAATGGGTTCAATTTTCAGGTTGACATCTAGGAATTCCATAAAGTTTTTAATTAAGTTTTTAATTTAATTAAGACATTGAAGCCATTAAAAGGAAAAGTTTTTTTTCAGCCTGCAACGCTGAGATTTTTATTGTTCTGTGTTCTGCTTTTCACCATATATGGGAGGGAAAAAATACACTTCAACCAGTTAAAAGTACCTTGCTATCCCAATAAATGCGTTATTAGAAATTGGAAACTAATATTTCTTCCAAAAGAAGTATTAATTGTTCAGAATGGTGGAATCCCTCTGAAGCAATACAGCTTGCACAAGACAAAGAACCATGTCCCCCTATGTTATTAAAAATTGCATAACCAATAATGAACTGAAGCCCTCTAAGCCAGATTAATGCCCAAGTTATTAAAAATTGGAAGTCAGGAAATACCGTCAGAAAAGTAATTTCATTTCTATGGAAATATAGCTAGTATGTGATGTTAGAAGGATGCCTTTTTGTTTGTCTTATAATTGCAAATTCAATCTTTGATAAAAGTGCTTTGTAACCAATCCCTTCTGATAAGAGGTAGAAAAATCTAATATTTGGTTCAAAGAAGTCATTATTTGTTACGCATTCGGGCCAAACCAATCAAGGACCCAGAAACAGTAAATCAGTGGAATCCTAAAGCTCACAGGGTAAAAATTATTTAAGGAAAATCAATGCATTATGTTAGACACTTCAAGGAAGGAATATTGTAGACTTCATTCTTGGAGGAAATACTAATTCAAAATAAATTCTACTAACATTATTTCTAAAGTTGTTAGTCGAAAAAAACTTTTTCAGAAAAAGAATAGGAAAAAATCAACAGATATAAAGTTGAATATGATACTGTTCTGCTTTATTTACTCGGTTCAATCGATATTAAATGCTCACCTTATAATATCTTGAGCCACAAAAATGTTTGATGGGGTTTCAGAAAATATTTCTTCAATTATCAGGTTCTGTCATCATCAGGCTGATGATGGTAGGGGTTGAGGCCTGTTAGTATACCCTAGGGAAACTACTACTTTATTGTTTCTAAGAATAATCATGATGAAGCACAAGTGAAAAATAGATAAATACATGCAAACAAAGCCAGAAAAGATAAATAAAAAATGTGCAAGGAGTAAAAAAAATAGATTCAGGTGGTATGCACACGAAGATGAAGAAATAAAAAGGAAATAAAGTATGTTTTTCATTCAGATGCATGCAATCGAAGAAGAAAACATTTATCAAAAAAAAGAAAAGAAGCTGCAGCGTTGGACATAATACACTGGTGAATTCCTTACTGAAAACAGCGAAGACGAACCAAGAATAAACAAAGTACGATACACTATTTGTTTTGTTGGAAAGGCAGAAAATGACTGCAAAGATGTTCAAATAATTTGCAAATTGAATGTGAGTAAAAACAGCATGTATGAGAATTGCGAACTTGGTAAGTGGCAACATCATTATGGGAAGAGGAGTAAGACGAGGTATGTTGTGTCACCAGATTTATTTTATTTGTACAGCTAGAAAATAATAAGAAAATTAAAGGATTTGCCAGAGTTTGTAACTGGTTGGAGGAGCATCAACAATGTGCGCTGTGCGGATGGCATTGCACTAAGTGACACAGAAGCTAAAAGAACTCTTAGAGAAATTAGCTCATGGAAACAAAAAAGAAATAACCATCAACTATAAAAAGTGTATATAGCAATGGAAAATACTACATCTCACAGATTGGTCAAAGTTCTAAAAAGATCAAAAGTTAGCAATAGCAACACAAGAGAAGATGGTAGGCTGTTACGTAATGGCTAGTCTTTTGTGTCACAGTCAATGCTAGATAATATAATCACAGATGAAGAAAAGTCTGGAGGCAGCAGAGAAGCAATTTTATCACGGGAAGCTGAGAATATTGTGGGAATAGGATGTTATAAACAAGTACATTTTAAGGGAAGTGGGAAACGAAAGGAAAATGCTGTCAACTATTAGAAAGAGACAGCTTGAGTTTTTAGAACATATAATAAGGAAGAAACGTCTCGAAATCTAACACCGATAGGGCGCATTAAAGACATAAGATGCAGACGAAGCTAGCCAAAGCTTAATTTACTTGACAACTAGGAGCAAATGTATGGCAAATCTATCACTAATGAGAGCAAATGAAATTGAAGGAGCACCTGACAAGAATGGTGTGTAAAACCATAATTTCCAATTTCTTAAAGGGAAGTGGCTTGTAGAAGAGAAGAAGAAGAAGGAGGAGGAGGAGGAGGAGGAGAACACGACTCCGACAAAGACGAAAGAAGGCCGTCGGTACTAATACTAAAGAAAAGTTAAATTGATATAGTTATTTCTGCAAACATATATATACACACACAGCCGCGTGCCCTTTTTTGGCCAGTCCGTGCCGACTCGTCTTGGTGCCACACTATTCCAAACGTGTGTGCTTAGCATTCTCCACATCTCTCCATCATCATCATCATCATCTATTTTATGGTAATTGCAGAGGGTATTAGTATATAAACTATTTAACTTTTCAGAATGGTATTTGCTAAATGACTTCTTTTCTTAACCCTTCGAAGTATGCCTATCTTTCTCTTCCTTTAACTCATTCGGCTTTTTAACGTTTTTCCGGTATTAGGTTAAGTTTCCCAAATTCTTTTGCACAGCATTAACTGGCAGGTTAAGTTAATAGTAACTAAGATACCACAGGCAAGTTATACTAATGCAGTTTCAAAATGAAAGAACCATAGTAAAGTCTTCAAATTTTTATAAAATATTGGTAAGCCTAACAAAATAATTTTAAATGACATTTTCCTTCACTTTAGCCAATTTTAATGAAAGGTGAGAGCAGGAGAGAAGGAGGGGAGGCAGACGAGTGAGGCAGGTGGAGGGGGAGGGGTAGAAAGAGAAATGTCTAAAAAAAGATTATTCAGGGAATGCAGTTGACAAGAAAATGCGAACATGAAATGTCAAATTATTTTCCAAAATGTGTCTTTTCGTATATATCAATATCTATGTTTATATATCATATATGTGTATATCTATATATCTGACAAAAGATTGACTCCTTTGAGAAGTGGAGTTATAGAAGGTTATTTGGAGTGTCGTGGACAGATAAAAGGAAGTGAGTTTTAGATAAGATTCGGATCAGTCTTGTACTCTGAAACAAAAAAAGATTTTGAGGAAACGCTTTTCCTTTGGTCACATTATAGGAAAGGATACTGACATCATCGTCATGGGAAAGTGAAATTGCAGAGTTGGGTGGAGGAAGTTTGGTTGATGCAGTTCACAAGACTGCTGATCAAGAATGGTGGTGTGCTCTTGTAATAACCACAGCAGCTCATTAATCGTCTGATTTACGGAAGAAGAAGAAGAAGAAAATGTCAAGAGAGAAGAAACTTTTGGCATTTGCCTAATTGTGGGTTTTCTTTGTGTTTTACATGTGGGACATAAATTAAGGTAAAAGAAGTAGAAATTATTTTGCTGAACGAGTTACAATATATTCAGTAAGGGAAACCATATTAGTGAAAGACTAACGTAGTATGCGGAGCAGTTATGTGGTGTCAGGAAAAGAAAATGAAATAAAAGTACACAAGAACCCACTGTGCTTGTCTGTACTAAGAATGTACTCGTCGGCACCAGGAACAACAGCTCTAATCCCAAACTAACTAAAATACGAAAAAAAAAATTTTTTAATATAAAAAAAACCATAAAAAAATATACCAAGAAATCCGAAAAAGATTGTCACTGTGTATTGGGAAAGACACTAGCAGGACGGATTCAGAAAAATGTATTGAACTAGAGATAAAAGGAAGATTTTTGAAGTTCCTCATAAACCTCCAGTGATGTCATTTCCCCCTTACCATATATGGTAGTTAAGTAATATTTCTTTCTCATGTCTACTTAAGATCCTAGGCATAGTGTCAAATGAGAAGCCTAGCTAGTACCCTTTAAACTCCAAAAAACTCTTCCTGAAATAGTTTTTCGATCGTGTTTCAATTGCTTTATAAAAGAAATTAATTGGCAGTGTGAACAATTTTTTCCTTCTAAAATAAAGGGTTGGGATGGGCATCTTTCCACTTCTGATTTTTAATTTATATGAACACGGTTCATAAAAATATCGAAGCTCAAGTCTACAAAAAAAATGTAAGAGTAAATAGGGAATAAAACTCAGATCCAACTTTGCAGATTGAGATTCCAAACTATCAATAAATTTTTGCTTTCGTATTTTGATTTTCAATTAATCAAAAAATGGCCCTCGCAGTTGCTCGTTCGGCCTTCTGTACTTAGTAGCTTACTTGAGTTTCGATTTGTTCAGCATGCGCTTTCCTTATGATAAATCCTCTATTCTTTGTCTTCCTAGATTGTTTTCAATAAAAGCGAAAATCATTTTAAGGGAAATTTAAGCAAGTAATATTAAGGGTCTACTCCGGAAAGTTTTAAGTTTTAATTTCAATAAAAATAATATCAAACTTATAAAAGAATGTTTGAGGACAAAAATTGTGTTTTATAACTGAGTTGGCAAATATCATGACACCACTAGTATTTACACCATGGTTAATTATGACTATTACGACATAAATTTTTTAATTATTTGGTTAAAGGTAGAAGTGGGGTCTTAAATGTTTTCTTTGCAAGGGGTTTTTTTGGTACTCGCTTGTTGTCATGAATTGCAATAACAGATAATGATGAATCTATTTGTAAAGTGAAATATCCTCTCTTAAAATTCTTTTTCATGTTGAACTTTGAAATAAGCTAAAAAAAAGTATGAAGGCTTGTTTCAAGATAAATCTCTTTAATACTTTTCAATAAAATAAAGGGGTAAAAGCCTTTTGGGACTAATTTACTAATTTGTTGTAAGTTTCTCACTTTCAACTAACAATTTCTCAAGTGGAAATAAAGCAGCGTTGACTCTTTAACAAATCCAAAGCCGTTAATTGTTTAACAACGTTCATTTAGAACAGTAGGATTAGGGCTCTGGCACACCGTTTCATATAAACTCCTACAAATAATAGAATATGTTAACTTGACACATAGATACAATGGAAAAGCATTGGTTAAGTTACCACTTAAGGATTTTGTACAGGCAATTGAGAGTAGATTACTTTAAGAAGATACATACACATTTCTAATGGATAGGAACTATTTGGAAAATACTAAATAAATAAGCTATCTCCCTTTTACAATTTTTATTTGAGTTTTTCGACTAGGATTATGGAGGTGAATTCATAGTTTAGTTCACGTGAACTGAAGAAAGCGGTTCACAACATAAATAGAGCAGGAAGTTGTTATGGCCAATTCTCAATTTCTCAATGTTACACCTTGTTACTTTATGTTTGCGAAGTAATTGTACTTAAAAGATGTTAATGACTACCTTATTAGATAGATGTTATACATCACAGTTGCTTCTTTGGCTATTTTGCAATGAGCTAAGTTAGTGATTGATTGGTATTTTGTCAGTAAACGTAATGATAGCAAATGCGTTTATTTCCCCTCAGCAATATTTTTGAAAGTGTGCGGCATCACTATGGGGAAGATATTATACACTTTTATTCCTTCAAAATTCATCATTACAGGAAATTCCAGTTACGAGCAACAAACAAAAAATTTGAAAACTTTCAAAAAATTGAAACATACCTTTGCTAATGCTTTGGAATTGTGTCGTAGCTTTTAATAGCTGGAAAATTAAAACAGTTCGTGCTTGATACAACTATCACAGTCGGTTCTTTACACGACAGAATAAGGAAATCCCTGTGACTACGATATTTGAAGAACGAGCAAATAGGATGGCTCTAACCGAATAGTGAAAGTCAATATAGCAAGAAAAACTGAGTAAACAAAAGGATAAAGAGAGAAATATTAGCAGGTTTTCACATACCAGCAAAAGTTTCTGAGAAAACTGACACGCATTTAAAGCTCTAGCTGTCATTTTTCGTTGTTTATAGAGAAACCGGTTTTCTCCACGAGACAAAACATGAGGCAAGTTAAAGGGAACCCCAAAGCATTTGTAGTATAATATTTTCCAGAATGAACATTACTTTTTCTTTTGTTTTGTGAAAAAATACAGAATAATATTATTAAGTGGAAAAAATCTGGAGCATCTGAATCTCAACTGATTATTAAAGAGAGGTTAATAATGTTGCTCATCTTCATACTGTTTACAATGTTTCAGTAAGTCAACATTTCCAAGGAAACGAAGTTTTAAGAGATCACAGTCAATTGAAAACCTTCACATAGGCTTCGTTGTCTATCATATTTACAAAGTAAGTGGATTAATTGAAATTAGTACTTCCACGAGATTAGGACACAATCACAATGTCATCAGCCCTACACCAGCGTTTGAAAAGTGTTCTCCAACCATTAAAGCTGCGCTTTACCTAAGAATAAACCATCTTTGTATTTTTTAAGATCCAGAATTTTTTAGATTAATTTTATAGAATTTGACATTGTGACAATTACTGTATAGATAAGGGATCTAAAACTGAAGTTTCTCAAACCTTAAGGAATAAAAAAGGAAAAGTATTTTAGTAAAAATTTAATGCGAGTCAAGATTGGGGTTTGTCGTCGATTGGTTTAAGCACATTGTATTGGACAATTATAAAGGAGAAAAACTATCAAATTTTTAAAAGATCCTGTGGTAAATTTTTTATATTAATTTATTAAAATACATATTCGATCGAGATGTCATAGATAATATGTATGTATGTATGTATGTATGTATGTATGTAGGTAGGTAGGTAGGTAGGTAGGTAGGAGAAAAAACTCTTAGAAAAGAAGCTGCATCAAAGCAACTACGGATCATCTTGGATCGACTTGTCACTGGATTATTGTAGTGGAAATTTAGCGAGTGGCACTCATGCTGTACAAGCGCTTGTCACTATAATCCAGTGATGTACAGATGTTACTTGAAATCTTTTTTTATCTGTCTTTCGTTTTAACTGCGAGTCCTACGGCGATGGAAGAGTGACAACGTGTACAGACATGGCCAGCAGGAACTACACAGTCACAAGTCTGCACATAAATGACAGGAACCCTATTTTAACATAACTGTTGTGTCTTCAAATAACAGAGGCGAACTCCGGTGAGAAACCCTGTGACTGACCAGCTCTGTTTGTGCAGAGCATTGATCATCCAGAGCCTTTGGAAAGTGCTAGAGTAGGTGCACCAAACATTGTCTGCATATTGTCACTGGTTAGTTTCCGGATTACGATGGTTCAGTTATGAAGGAAGAAAACTAAAGTTTAGTATCAAAAAGGAGTAAAACTTGATATTTGCTGTTGGAATGTACCTATTCTTTTAGGAAAAGCGTCGTCTAATCGTCCGAACCCCAGAACAGCGCTTGTCACTGAAGAACTATAGAGATTTGATATAGATATTGCTGTTGTATCAGAAACCTCTTTATTTGGAGAAAATCACATGACAGAAGTATCATCAGGCTACACTCTCTTCTGGATTAGTAAACCAAAGAGTGAATGTAGAGATGGTGGAGTTAGTTTTGCAATAAAATGTCTTTGGCTGATAGTGTAGAATTTTCTTCCAGTATCTACGTTCGCATCACGAGACTTCTTATTCTTCTCTCACACAACAGGTTCTTTATTATTCTTTCGAACTAAGCACCAACCCTTAAAGCGAATGGAGACAAAATTTTATAAACCTCTTTGCTCTGTTATTGCATCTACTCCAATTAACGAAAAATGGCGATTCTCGATTATTGCAGTGACCGTGCTGCCAAAGAGTACAAAACTTGGAGTGATTTTAGTTACCATGGAATTGCTACCATGAATGCTTACAGCCTCAAACTGCTATTGTTCTGCTCAGAATTGGATCTTGCAATCTGCAACACTTTTTTTCACTCTCAACTGAAGCACAAAGCTACTTGGACACATCCACGATCAAGGCATGTCAACGTTATTGATTTCATCATAACGCAAAAACGCAACCTTTGAAATGTATATACGGTTGGTGTCTCGCAGAATGCTAAATGCGACACTGATCATAAGATGGCGAGAGAAAAATTTTATTTACGTGTCCGCAAAAAAGGTCATATTGGTGGCGTTAAGCTGCCTAACCGTATTAATGTCGTTAAGTTAAAGTTGTCTGAAGTTCAAATGTGTGGTGCAAAAGACTCAATAAACTTGCCTTTGATGGCACAGAAATTTAATGAGTCAGGCTTATTCTCCTGGAGCCGAAGTCCTTGGCTTCAAAGGGGAAAAGAACAGTGACTCTTCCGACGACAACAATCTTGAAATTACTTAAATGCTGATGAACACACAAGATATTTATGAATTCTTACTTCATCAAAGTCATTCTGATTAAACGGCTAATTTGAAGCAATACAAAGAGATCCAAACTACATTGCATCGAGAGCTAAGTAAAACAAAAAACGAAGATACAAAGAATTTGAAGGAACCTTATAGACTCCTGCGCCAAGTGTTAGGTCCCCCTGCCCATTCAATATTTCCCCTGATGTCAAAAGATGGTTCTACTGTCGTTAAGGATCCAGAGAACATTTTGAAAAAATGACAGGAGTGCTTTACTGATGTACACTCTCTTCTGGATTAGTAAACCAAAGAGTGAATGTAGAGATGGTGGAGTTAGTTTTGCAATAAAATGTCTTTGGCTGATAGTGTAGAATTTTCTTCCAGTATCTACGTTCGCATCACGAGACTTCTTATTCTTCTCTCACACAACAGGTTCTTTATTATTCTTTCGAACTAAGCACCAACCCTTAAAGCGAATGGAGACAAAATTTTATAAACCTCTTTGCTCTGTTATTGCATCTACTCCAATTAACGAAAAATGGCGATTCTCGATTATTGCAGTGACCGTGCTGCCAAAGAGTACAAAACTTGGAGTGATTTTAGTTACCATGGAATTGCTACCATGAATGCTTACAGCCTCAAACTGCTATTGTTCTGCTCAGAATTGGATCTTGCAATCTGCAACACTTTTTTTCACTCTCAACTGAAGCACAAAGCTACTTGGACACATCCACGATCAAGGCATGTCAACGTTATTGATTTCATCATAACGCAAAAACGCAACCTTTGAAATGTATATACGGTTGGTGTCTCGCAGAATGCTAAATGCGACACTGATCATAAGATGGCGAGAGAAAAATTTTATTTACGTGTCCGCAAAAAAGGTCATATTGGTGGCGTTAAGCTGCCTAACCGTATTAATGTCGTTAAGTTAAAGTTGTCTGAAGTTCAAATGTGTGGTGCAAAAGACTCAATAAACTTGCCTTTGATGGCACAGAAATTTAATGAGTCAGGCTTATTCTCCTGGAGCCGAAGTCCTTGGCTTCAAAGGGGAAAAGAACAGTGACTCTTCCGACGACAACAATCTTGAAATTACTTAAATGCTGATGAACACACAAGATATTTATGAATTCTTACTTCATCAAAGTCATTCTGATTAAACGGCTAATTTGAAGCAATACAAAGAGATCCAAACTACATTGCATCGAGAGCTAAGTAAAACAAAAAACGAAGATACAAAGAATTTGAAGGAACCTTATAGACTCCTGCGCCAAGTGTTAGGTCCCCCTGCCCATTCAATATTTCCCCTGATGTCAAAAGATGGTTCTACTGTCGTTAAGGATCCAGAGAACATTTTGAAAAAATGACAGGAGTGCTTTACTGATGTACACTCTCTTCTGGATTAGTAAACCAAAGAGTGAATGTAGAGATGGTGGAGTTAGTTTTGCAATAAAATGTCTTTGGCTGATAGTGTAGAATTTTCTTCCAGTATCTACGTTCGCATCACGAGACTTCTTATTCTTCTCTCACACAACAGGTTCTTTATTATTCTTTCGAACTAAGCACCAACCCTTAAAGCGAATGGAGACAAAATTTTATAAACCTCTTTGCTCTGTTATTGCATCTACTCCAATTAACGAAAAATGGCGATTCTCGATTATTGCAGTGACCGTGCTGCCAAAGAGTACAAAACTTGGAGTGATTTTAGTTACCATGGAATTGCTACCATGAATGCTTACAGCCTCAAACTGCTATTGTTCTGCTCAGAATTGGATCTTGCAATCTGCAACACTTTTTTTCACTCTCAACTGAAGCACAAAGCTACTTGGACACATCCACGATCAAGGCATGTCAACGTTATTGATTTCATCATAACGCAAAAACGCAACCTTTGAAATGTATATACGGTTGGTGTCTCGCAGAATGCTAAATGCGACACTGATCATAAGATGGCGAGAGAAAAATTTTATTTACGTGTCCGCAAAAAAGGTCATATTGGTGGCGTTAAGCTGCCTAACCGTATTAATGTCGTTAAGTTAAAGTTGTCTGAAGTTCAAATGTGTGGTGCAAAAGACTCAATAAACTTGCCTTTGATGGCACAGAAATTTAATGAGTCAGGCTTATTCTCCTGGAGCCGAAGTCCTTGGCTTCAAAGGGGAAAAGAACAGTGACTCTTCCGACGACAACAATCTTGAAATTACTTAAATGCTGATGAACACACAAGATATTTATGAATTCTTACTTCATCAAAGTCATTCTGATTAAACGGCTAATTTGAAGCAATACAAAGAGATCCAAACTACATTGCATCGAGAGCTAAGTAAAACAAAAAACGAAGATACAAAGAATTTGAAGGAACCTTATAGACTCCTGCGCCAAGTGTTAGGTCCCCCTGCCCATTCAATATTTCCCCTGATGTCAAAAGATGGTTCTACTGTCGTTAAGGATCCAGAGAACATTTTGAAAAAATGACAGGAGTGCTTTACTGATGTATTCTACAAACCTTTGCAGTAAATGCTGATGGGATTTATAGCCTTTTGCAATGTAATGTCATACTCAGAATGGATCATTTTGCCTAGCCTGGATGAGCTTCAGTCAGTCAACTATCATGAAAGTCAACAGTGGCAAAGCCCCTGATATAAATGGTCTTCTGGTGAAAGTAATAATATTGAACGTGTGAATACTGTTGATGCTTTCTTTCTTTTTGTTAAAGATACCTGGCAGGTAATCCTGTTCCTCAAAATTGGATCGATGGTGTCTTGATGACCTTGTTTAATGGAAAGAGACAGAAATATGTTTCTGACTACTACCGTCAGATTATGATGCTCTTGGAAGTTGTTGGGAAGGTTCTTGTGCACTTCTATTAAAGAAGCTATTGAAAGATGTTTGTCCAAGTGCTATCCTGGAGACACAAAATGGCTTCAGGTCTGGTATAGGGACTGTGGATATCATTTTTTCGGCCCGTCAAATGTAGGTAAATTTCATTGAACAGTAGATGGCAATGTATATTGTGTTTGTGAACCTGGCAAAGGCATTCGACACTGTCAACAACATATACTGTCTGGTTGATTTTAGAGAAATTAGGCTGTCCTCCAACCTTTGTTAGAATATTGAAAGAACTAACTGCACAAGGACATAAAAGCTCGTGTTTCCTTTAACGGAAAGATATCTGACGAAATCCCAGCTGACAATGGTGTCAAGCAAGGTGCAATTCCCGCACACATTCTTTTCTCTATATTCTTTGCTGCTCTAATTGCTTATACTCTTCAACTTTGTGTTAAGAATACCATGTCAAAGTTTTGAATCCCAGGTCATAATTTTAATCTCAGAAGGTTTAATGCGAAGACCAAGCTACATCGTGTCTTAGTTACAGAGCTACTGTATGCAGACAACGCTGTTTTTCGATCACATACTAATCTCATTTGCAGCATATAATGGGTTGTTTTACTGACTCCTGCACTGCATTTGGCCTGACGATAAGTCCGTCAAAAACAAAAATTATGTTTACTTCCGCACGAGATGAGACCTACTCAGGACAGAAGGTCATGGTCAATGGTACAAGGCTATGAATATGTAATTTGTTTGTCTATCTCGGTAGTACTTTGCCAATGGACCGTTTTCTTGATACTGAAATCTTCAGACAAAGTCAGAAGACCGCTGCAGCTTTTGGAAAGTTAGAGAAGAAAGTGTCGTCAGACCTTGGTATCACAAACAAGACAATGATTCTGCATCTACAAGCCCTGTTTGCTAACCACACCCATGTATTCATCAAAGACATGGACGTTGCATCAAAACAAGCACGAGTATCAGACACTGGGTTTCTAGTGACAGCTTGGTGCTCTAGTGTTAAATCTCTTGCAATTAGGAGTTACGTACATTGGTTGGGTTACGCGGTACAAATGAAAAATTGTAGGCTGCCGAAACTACATTTTTACGGGGAGATGGAAAGCGGCAAGCACCCTCAGCATAAGCCTAGGAAGGGGTACAAAGACTGTACAAAGAGCTGTTTGAAAGATTTGCAATTTAACATTGACAACTGAGAAGAACTGACACTGCCGAGACCAGAGTGGCGGTGTACGTGAAAGATATGATGCCTTTTAGGAAAGAAAGCAGGCCCAAAGGCATCTGAAGCGAAAGCTTTACAAAGGTTTAGTTGATGGTCTTGGCCATGATACATATGTGAGTGAGTACCTCTGTCAAAAGCTGGCTACGTCAACCACCTTAAGTCACGGCAAATTCGTTATCGGGTCAATCTGGTACGTACTGGGCCAGACCAAACAACCTGTGTAATATGTAGCAAAGTGTGCAAGTCCACTGTCGGTTTGAAAAGACAAATGGTTGTTCAAAAGAAAACTCTTCAGACTTCAGAAGAAGTCAATTAAGTAGGAGTCATTCATTTTATACGTCATATTTGCTTCAAAGTGTGCAAATCAACAACACTACCGTAGAGTCATCTCAGATGGCATAGATGGCGGAATGGAGAGAACTCGAGAAAACTGCAATGATCTGGAAAATGTAGCAACCATCATGAATGTATGTATGTTATGTATGTATGTATGTATGTATGTATGTATGTATGTATCTATGTATGTATGTATGTATGTGTGTATGTATCTATGNTCGGTTTGAAAAGACAAATGGTTGTTCAAAAGAAAACTCTTCAGACTTCAGAAGAAGTCAATTAAGTAGGAGTCATTCATTTTATACGTCATATTTGCTTCAAAGTGTGCAAATCAACAACACTACCGTAGAGTCATCTCAGATGGCATAGATGGCGGAATGGAGAGAACTCGAGAAAACTGCAATGATCTGGAAAATGTAGCAACCATCATGAATGTATGTATGTTATGTATGTTATGTATGTATGTATGTATGTATGTATGTATGTATGTATGTATGTATGTATGTGTGTATGTATCTATGTATCTATGTATCAGTCTCAAGAAGACTTACGTTATGTTTTCACCTCCAGATGGAGTTCCATATCCTGAACCACATATTCTAGTTTATGGAAAGAGATTAAAAGTTAACTGATAGTTTTGTATATCTTGGTAGTACACTGAGCAGGGATTTCTGGATGCTGAAATAAATCAAACAATAGCCAGAGACATTTTTGCCTATGGCAAGTTGGAAAAACGGGTATGGTCAAATTGAGGAAATACACCAAAGACAAAGATTAGTGTTTATAAAGCATGTGTGCTTACTTCTTTGTTATATGGCTCAGAAACATGCACTACATATAGGCGACATCTCAAGCTTTTGCAAAGGTTTCATCAAAAGTGTCTCAGAAGAATCCTTAACATCAGTTGGAATACTTTTACACCATATACTGAAGTCCTTGAACGATCTAACAGCACCAGCATTGAGATGTATATCATCCAGAATCAGATGCCCTGGACCGGACACTTTGTCAGGATGGAAGATGGAAGACTCCTTAAACAGTTGTTTTATGGTAAGTTATCCAAAGAAAAAAAGACCACAACACAAGCTAAGAAAAAGGTTCAAGGATGTGCTGAAGAGCAATTTAAAACTGCTGGAGGCTGATGTGAATAATTGGGAAGTGATAATTGTAGACCGTCTCCAATGGAGAAAAAAAATCAGGGTAAGATATAAAAGAATTTGAAGAGAGGCATGTTGGTCATGCTGTATCAAAGCGTGCTTTAAGAAAGAAGGATAAAAGATCAGTGCCTGTTGATATTCAGGAGAAAATGAAATGCACTGTGTGTGGTAGATTTCTTTTATCAAAAGCTGGACTGGTGAACCATCTCAAGTCACACAGTCAAAGGCAAGGTCAACAATTTTATAAGAGAACCTTGCCACTTCGTCTATCGATGCATAATTGTGCTACCTGCGGTCTGGTCTGCAAACCCGGAAGTGGTCTAACTAGACATTCCAAGATTAAAAATGAAGCCCATCTGCATACAGCTCCAAAAGTGGGAAAGTTCATTTGCCATGTCTATGATAGTTCATGCAAGACAGAAGCTGGGTCGAAGAGGCACCTACGTGCTCACGGAAACACAGTATCAAATTGAAGAGATGGCAGACTTTTGTCAAGAAGGAGCAATCATTATGTTTGTATGTATGTATGTATGTATGTTTGTTTGTATCTAGTAATCTGTGTGTCTAACTATCTGTGTAACTAGCTAGCTGTGTATCTTTTCAATGAAAATCTCAATTTCAGACCTTGTTGTTTTTCAAATTATAACAAGACGTTTGTTCTTATACTTTTTCCTCCTGGTCATTTTTTGCTCTGTTGTAGTATGTTCCCTAACCTTCTTTGCTTTTCAGCCGACGTATTTTGATCTCTTTTTTTCTTCTGATTTAACTAACTCCAGTAATGCCTTTTCTCTTCTCTCTCCTTTGCCTTATCTTAACATCTTTCTCAATACAATAATCTTATGGAATTTTTCTATAACGGAAGGCAAAACAAGTCAAGAACATTTATTGTGGACAGACAGGTCAATACAATCGATTCTCAGAATCACTCTGCTATGGCATTCAGGTGTTTACTACCGGTGGTACCCTAGAGCTTTCTATTACACTTAGTCATTTCAATATCCATTCTGCTAGGGCAAGATTATTCTCTTTAGAAGATGTTATTAGACATTTTTGTGTTTGTATAAGTAGGTGGAAACTCAAGATTTTTTTAAGCGCTATATTTACACTGTATTGAAAGGTTTGATTACTATAATATATGTTATATTATTCCGTGAACAACTTCACAGTATCATAGCGAGATGACTACTTTTTCCATTTTAATAAGAGGATACGGCAAATTTTTTATTGTCTTTATTCTATGAACTTTGTTATCTAGCACTGAATATTTTCATTTCTTGTTGATATTTATGGGGCAAAAGGGTATTTTGGCCTACTATTTGAGTAGATCCATGTACCTTGCAAAACTCTTTGTTTTGGTGGAGCAAATCCCCTTTAAAGTTATTTTTATTATTATTATTTCTATCTTTATAGAGGATGATACAATTTAGTTGTTTAAAATAAAAATATAATAAACACTGCTGTCAAAATGTGTCCTCTTATGAGAGAGAAAAAGTATATAAGATTAAAAACTAAAAATAAAAAAACTTAAAAACCTCGTCCCCATGGCTTCTTTCTCACTTCCTGACATTCAACAATGCCAGAAGAGCCTGGAGGAGGCCCTGGGAGCGAAGACTTTTCTCCTTTGTCTCCTCACAAACTTACTATATCTTCTGTGTCATTTTCATTCTTTAAATGGGTTTCTTCCATCCATAGAGGTAAGTATGTTTTGACACCTTGTTGACTATGTCCTGTATTTTCTTTTGAGCGTCATTGTCTGCAAGGCACTTCTCGTTAATTGGTATTTGGACTTGTATTTCTGAGATGTTAGTATAGCATATTATCAGTTGATTGGAGGGAGGGGGGATTATCAGTTGACAAGAGTCTTCATTAGACTCCTGGGCTATTTTCTCTGTCACCAGTAAATTCTGATAAGATTAGATCTTTTAAATATTTTAAAAGTTTTAATGGAAAACAGAAGTTAATAGACAAGGCTTTTCTGGTTAGCATAAAAACAGCGGCCTAAATGTACAAAATTTCACTACTTAGCTAAGGTAGTTGACTGAAATGTACAAAGAGATATTAGTTAGTTGTGACGGTGCTAACCTCTCTTCTTCTTTGGTTAGTGGGCAATTAATTTATTGAAGTTGTTTATCTGATGCCAATTAATGTCTATAGCAAACGTTTTTACATGTATATAATAATATTGCCTTGGAAATGAAAGAGTAACGAGAAAGCGGATATTAAATTGGAAAGGTGAAATGTTTCTGTGTGGATTCACTAAAGTTGTTATTTGTAACAATTATTTCTATTAGGAAACAAACGGAATTGTTGTAGTCACCAATAAATGACTTTCTAATCCTTTCAATGGCTGTATCTGCTGTTTCCTTCTTAACCTTGAAGTTATTTTGTTATTTTTGCATTTTTACTCTGTTTAGGCCTTCCTCGATATCCTAATATTAGGTCATCTGACTTTTCTATTCTCGAGAGGTAATGATTAAGTCCCTTGTGAAATTTAATCCTAGCCCTTTATATTCTGCCAAATATCCCCCTTACAGACATTTTGACACACTCAATTGGGATTATCGTCAACTGTATTATATTTTGGCTTTTTCATTCATTTCCTTGTGTTTTTTTAAACTAACATCAAGTCCATTGTCCCAACACACACTATTACGAATATCTGTAATATATATCAAATATGAAAACACACGTTCCCTTAAATTCATACCGAGGCTGGTGCTTAGAACCTCTTGTAAAAAATACATTAATATGGCAATAACAATACATTAACAAGACCACTAAGGAGAGACCAAGGTATGCAAAAATGATGTTAGTAAAAAAAAACTTCAGTCATTTTCAGCTGCACCTCTTCTTCTTTTTCTGAAGGTGTCATATACATGCAAGACGTCTGCAATCACAGTTTTGCTCAATTTTGTACTTCTGTTCTGCCACAATTCTTCTTTCGTCTTTCTACACGCCCCTGAGGATTAATTACTAAGGTACATTGCATCTCTTATCCAGCATTTCCTTTCAGCATCTTTTCCGATCTTATTGGTCAGCTGATAAGTAAAAAAATTTGAGAAGCATTTCAAAAATTGTTCTCATTAGGTCAAAAGTTGCATTTTAATTAAATTTCTTCAAACATTGTCTGAAGGACACAATATCAAATTGCTGAATACAAAATTTTAAAGATTTCTAAATAACAAGCTGTTTTCAGTCATTTTTTTCGTGTCAGTTCTTAAAACAGTTTCCATTTCCGAAAGGTCAATCTTGGGCTGTGTGACAAACACAAATATATACATGTCATATTCTTTTGTGGGTGCAAAGAACAGCAAACCTTTTGCCAAACTCAAATACTTTTGTAAAATAATAGACTGTTAAGACAGGCTGATTAGCGTGCAGTTTCATCTCTCCTTTTTTCATTTTTGGCACGAAAGTATTCATTTTGAGGATGTTTATGAATAGACAACCATTTCAGTTTACGCTTCTGGTGATATTCTTAAAATCAAAATTTTAACCTTAAAATATGCTCAAACTGTGTTTTTGCAGAGGTCGGTGCTATAAAAACACTCACAGTACATTATGTGTTAAAATGCTCTAATAATGTTTTATCCTCTCACTCGGTGCCAGAATAAAGGGACTTAACTGCAAGGATAACTTGGCTTAAAGCCAAATCAAAGTAAAGAAGTAAACATGTGAGTACATCTTAGTGCCCTAGAATGAATGGCCAGCCTAAGATCATAAGATTGTTATTGTCAGGAGCAGTTTCTATTTTTTGCTCTTCCCGTTTTTGATATCAAGAGAGAAAAGAAGCGGCGGGGCATAGCTATATGTTGGCAAGGTCTTTAATGATAGAAAATTTCAGAGAGAAGATTATTTTTATCCTTCTGATGGAGGTTCAATCATGAACATGAAATTGTTCTTGATGGCAAAGCCCACAACATCTTTAAGTGTTTCTTTCTGAGGTTCACTCTTCAAGAAGAATATGTGGTTCTCCTCTTTGAGTGATTCACAGTTTGAAACTTTTGTTTACTGCAGACCAACAACAGCAACGTTCAGGTGGTTGAATGCTCTCTGTATAACTGACTCGATTTTGTGTAATGTGTCTGTCAGATCTTAAGTCAGTCCTGGCAACATAATTTTGTCGTTCCAGCTTGAGAGACGAAAAGCTGGAGTTTTCTTTGTTTTCTTTGGTTTGTCTGGTTTAGAAATGATTGCTTGCTCGTCGGACGTGACGTCCTTTCTAAGCTTCATATACCCAATAATGTAGACAAATCGTAATGGGACAGCACATTAATGCCTGAGGGCTACCCAGTTTGAGGCAGGTGATAGTTGTCCAGTGAGACTCGATTATGTCTCTTTCTCTATCAGAAGCAATCCCTGGTGCTCAACTTTCCCCAAATTAATTTTGAGTCCATAAACGGTAACTGTTGCTTCCCGAATTGTGACCCAAATTTTTGAAGAGTGAAGTCGGACTACCCTATCTGGAGCATAGACCTTGGCAGAAATTATGAATCTAGCGCTGTCCAGTAAGCAGAATCCATCTCTTGGCATCGCTGATAGAGTAAAACTTAAATGGATGAAACCTTTACTGTTGGTACCAGGCCAGCTGCAGGAATTGCTGGAATAATGGTTGTAGGTTCAAACTGTCCTAGGGCCTCCACTCCTGGTTTTTACACAAAGCTGACTTCCAAAGCCTTTCCCGGTGAACAGGTATGGCTTACGGGAAAAGAAGGTTTAAGATCAGGGTTTTCTTTTCCCTAGTTGAGCTGGTTAAAAAGCTCTCAAACCCATCTAACCACAGCAATCTGGTTTTAAGGCATAAGATAACCGCCTCTTATTCGTTAAGTAGAATCAGTGCCCCAGGGTTTAGGACTAAGCCACACGTGCAGGCCAGGAGCTGAACTTCGTTGTCAGAAGCTCTTTGAGGCACACGTCATATGTGAATACTTTAAAACTGGTGTGAGCTTATCCACACTGCCCACAACCCAGGCCATGACGGCCTTGAAATTACACACGTGGTATGCCACTTATTTTTCTTCTTCCTTATTTAGGTTAATGTTGATACGCTGACATGTCTGATGAACTGCTCCCACTTCTTTCTATCTTTTGCATGTTTCACTCATCGGCAAAAGTTAGACCAGTTATTTTGCTGCCGTTGTATGCGTATTCTATTTTTTTGTCCCACTCTTGACCTCTTGCCTTGGATCATAACAGTCACCATAATTTTCTCCATTCCATTTCTTGTAGCATTGTGCCCAAAATATCTGAGTCGTTTGGTTTTGATGTCGCTCACCAATGCATTACGTCCATGGACGTGGCTTATGCCGGAACCGGAAACTACTTGGATGTCAAACTTTTGATTTAACCTCTCGTCCTCTACTGCTGAAATATTTTTCTACAGTAATAAATTTGTTTCTGAAATATAGAATGTTTCATCAATATTTTTTGATTCTCAGGATTAATTTAAGTAAATAGGTAGTGAGTTCCGACGTAATAATTTGTTCTAATTTTTTACTAACCATGCAATAATACCTTTCGATTTCTTTAGCTAATTTCAAAAAGAAGCAGCTCTTTTTGGTCCTCTTTTTTCCCTTATTGATAAAAATTCGCCTAACTTGTGTTTTCTTATTCTAAGTCTTCATATATTTTTTGCCCTCGATACTAATTCAACTTTAGTACATCCCTGCTGGCACAAGTATTCTTTATTGTTTTACTGTACTAAATCTGTCGCTTAATGACATAAAATCGGGTAAAGAGGCAATATGTGCCACAGCATTCTTATTGTTTGGTGATTCATCTTTCGTTTTCTTCAGTTCTGATTCATTTTGCGTGATAGACTTTATTGATGACACTGAACCATCCACGAGAAGACAAAAGAAGATTAATGTTTAACAAATGATAGTTATACAAATGAAAACATGTGAGTAAAACAATTAAAAACCAGTACTTTTGGACCAAATTTATTAAAGAAAATTCGGTAGTACTGACAGAAGACAGCACCTCAACCTTTAATTACACATTTTCCTAAAGTAAGAATCGCAAAAAAAGAAGAAAAAAGGAAGAAAGCATCATCTAAAATATAACGAATTTTCTTTCTTGACAAATTTTCACGAGCTACCTGGAGGCCACAGACAGTCCATCAAAATCTTAAAGAAAAGTTACCCAATAATTATGACAGTAAAGAGAAGCTAAAAAGCCCTTCAACTAAATGCCAGCTCTAGTTTAAACTTCAAAACAAATTCGCAACTCCAGACGAAATAAAGAGAAAATAGATTAAATGATTAGCTGATGGAATAGATGGCATTTTGAGTCAGTTGGCAGAAAATTGTTAGTGAGGCAAACAACAAATTACCCTTTTAAATATTTCGATAGCGAAAAAAAGTTACACTGAGACAAAATGTGTTTAGCCTCAGAATTGAAAGAAAGTAATAATCCAAAACACAACCCAAATTTAACAAAACCCATAAGCACGTCTGTAAAGGCTGATTTCCTAAAACAGGAGTAAACATTTTCCTATTTGGTCAGTGATATGAGCTTCCTCAAACAATAGCCAAACGCAAAAATCGTAAGATCTAAGAAATGATAACCTGTTATAAAAACATAAAATATAGAGTCCATAACTTTTGCTTGTACTGAAAATATTAAAAGAAAAGACTGTGCTAAAAAGCGATTAGTATAGTTGCCATGAAATGTATAAAATAAAGTTATCTGACGATTACAGATTATTTGAATTCTATTCCTTAGGACATCAGATTCCTAGGGAAAACATTTCGTATTTGAATTTCAAGTATTTTTTATGCAACACCAGAAAGTGGCAGGAAGGATATCGGAGCCAACAAAAGAAAAGAGCAAAAATATTATGTTAAAGATTTTATTTTCAATTTTTTTTTTCTTTTTTCGTTTGTACACAATTTGCTACGTGCACCAATCCTATTGGAAAAGCTCTCCCACCACTTATTGCCTTTTCGGTTGTTGGTAGCAGCATGGACGTGGTCTCTTGGTGAGCTGGTCAAGTCTGAGGTCTTGGACTTTTTATTCATTAAATGTATGGCTTTGACACACACACACACACACACACACACACACACACACACACTCAGAAACATACACAAACACAAAAACACACAAATGTGATCTTGTTAAGGAATAACTAACAATCTCGTTCAGGGTAGTACTTTCCTTGAACTATACTTACTTTAAAATCTAATCCTTAAGAGTATTATATATATATATATGTGTGTGTGTGTGTGTGTGTGTATGTATATATTTATATTACATCGACTGGCTTTAGCCAATCAGTTTCTGGTTGATAGATAACTAATAACCAAGTTATTCATGGTATGCACTAGTGTCATACCGGTGGTTTCTTGCTTTACCTCAACCAAGGAAGTCGTAAATAGTTAAACAGTAGAATTTATCTCCGTTAACACGACTCCTTGGTCATGTGGTTAAAGTTCTAAATAGCCAGTCTTCTATTTGTGTGTGTGTTTCAATTTTCTAGGGAGCGATTCTCTTCTTGACCTTTCAATTTTCATGTTTAGGGCATTAAACCATACCATTTTATGACTCTAGAAGTGATTTATCATTTCTTTCCTTAGTTTGAAAAGTCTCTGTCATTAATGGCGAGTTCTAACCATTTAGATTCCCTTTTATCTTCTTGAATTAAAAATGAGAGTGGTTTTGTTACCATAGAAACTCTTTCAATTAAAGACAGGTGTTCCATTATTTTCGCAAATGATGATGTAGTATTAACTACAATCGAATTCCGTTGCAAGCTTTATTGAGTACTGATAGCTTTAACTTAAATTTACTGTTAAGCTTCAAGCCAAAAGCATTAGTATCTTTGGAATATAGAATAATCTCATTGAGTGATTATTATCATTTATTTATCAAATATAACACGAAATATATATATCTATACTCTATCTTTAGACGCATACTCAAGACAAAGATTCTATTCTATCCATTGTTATTAACATATGACTGGAAAGCTCATCAAACAATGAGAGGATAACATCTTTATCTGTGTTGTATCCAAGGAGACAAATATTTCTGATTAAAATAATCAATATAATATGGCAGTACTGTTTATTTTCAGCCCACAGATGGGTTTGCATGGGCGTTCCTGAAGTGAATTTTTGTTATTGCAGCCTGTTGTAGCTACCATAAACCCTACAACCAGGTAGCAGTATTTAGAACTTGCACACTACTTGGTTATACTTCAGGCGTTGGAAATTTTCTAGCAGATATATCATGGTGTAAATCGGCGAAGGAGGGATCAGATGATAAACGAGGGATATTGAAATGACCAGGGGATAGATTATTACTTTTTATAACTTGAGGAAGCCTTAAAAAGCTGGACAGTTTTTCCAAATAATGGCTGCAACTGGGAGATCAAATAACGAGCTCAAACGAAAGGCAGAAAAAGCCTTACACAATACTGAGGATCCAATTGAGAAATTACGTCTTGCTTGTCTTTCTCGAGGAGCATCCGGTATCAAAGGCCTAGGGCGAACTTTTAAAGTGTTTGATGATGACGAAAATAGAACGTTGGATTTTAACGAGTTTAAAAAAGGACTGCGTGACTATGGGTTGATACTAGAGCCACAAGAATCCCGTGAAATTTTTGATGCTTTCGATAGAGATAAAAATGGTGCACTTGATTTTGATGAATTTTTAATCGCATTACGACCACCAATGAGTAAAGCACGAAAGAATGTTATTCAACAAGCGTTTAATAAATTAGATAGAACCGGCGATGGTAATGTTACAATAGAGGATCTTAAAGGGGTATATAATGTAAAGAAACATCCAAAATATATTAATGGAGAATGGACAGAAGAGGACTGCTTTCGAAAATTTTTGGAGTCTTTTGATACTCCGAATGAAGCAGATGGAATAATTACACTTGACGACTTTATGAATTATTATTCAGGAGTTAGCGCATCTGTAGACAATGACGTTTACTTTGATCTGATGATCAGAAACGCGTACAAATTAAAATAAAAAATGTACGAATATGTATATTTACATTACAGAATGAACTTTTATTTTTTAATAAAACAGAGAACGATATTTGATGGAAAATACCAAATAGCACCAACAAAAGTGTAGTTTTATTCGAATTAAATGTTCATTTCCTTCTCTTTGTATATTTAACACGTAACTATTAACTGAACATGAAATGTATTTCTGAATTTACATACTTTTAACTTATAATTTACACATTTGTGGTCCCACAAATCCTTTCAAAGTGATAAAAAACCCTTTGTTTGAAAGTTTATTCAGATAGAAATATATGGTTATTAACATTTGGACATTATTTTTAAAAATCCCAATTACCCCTTTCTGTATCATTGCTACAATAGTTTGTAAACTGCATAATTCTTGGAGATGACAGTAGTATCTTTCGAAGTATAAAATGACCTTTAAACACAACAACAATTTGAAATATAAAATTTTTCCAATGTTGTAGTTTTGTCTTAGTAACTACTTTTTTCACATGTTCTGAACTACCTAGCAAGCGTCAAGTAATAACAATAGCTATCTCTATCCTCTGCTTATACATTTTCTCTGTAGTTTCAGCTACTGATTGATAGTAATTTCTTTGTCTTTCTCTAAGTTTCTATCCACCCACAAAATTCTTATGTGTCTACTGTTCAACAATGCTATTACAGGTGGTCTTACTGTTATTAGTTGTTTTTGTTGTTATTCTTTCGATGTTTTTTTTTCTTAAATTACATAAGTCCCAGTGTGAAATTAATGAGATTATTTTGATACAGCTCCACTGTCCCATTTCCTCTGCTAACACATCTGTTCACAAAAGAATACTGTAACTATACATCCATCAACATCAAGACATTCTCAAAGGGCATAAAAAAATGTTTGCGAACAATTTAGGTAGAAAATAGGTAACGAGAGGCTTGCCATTTTAAGCTCAAGATTAATTTTAGAAAAGCTTATTAGGCATAAAAATAATAATTTTTTTCCTTCTGTTTCATAATTTCATATTCCCACTAAGAAGATAAAAAACAATTCTACGTGGCAAGTTTTGAATTGTTCAAAGTGAATAATATGATCAATAGAACTATGGATCTGACCTGTGATATTTTTAAAGTATCCACCCAGGCTGCTTCATACGCTGATGTCTAAACATTCAGTACCTGCTATACAGTCTGTAACCATAAAATAGATATCCATTTGTTTTGAAGACTGACTGAATAGACTGACTGCTCAACACACTATTCAATTTTTAAATGTTACTATTATTGTTGCTTTTTTTCCCACGTTAACATGTGTACTCTAAAAGAATTTACTGAGGCCCAAAAGTTTTGTCTAGAAATGAATAGACCTAAATTTGAGCATTAATTGTATCATACATGTGTCTCCACTTATCTTTCATATAACGAATTAGCACATCAAAATGTTGAAATACTCTTATTTGAATATTGATATGTACACCTAAATATGTGGTGATGTTTTCTTATGTTTGGATAATATTGTACAGCTTTTCTGTGATCGTAAGCGGCATATTCACCCTCTCCTGCCCAGGCTTTTACCATTGCACCATTAATAATAGGAAAAACTTGAATTTTTATAAGCAAGAAGCTGAAATCTGTTTAAATCTAAGGCTACCTTTACTTAATGTGAGCTTACAATAGTAAATATACAGTAACTTACCATGTATTTCATTATTTATATAAGTACATACTAAATTCCTAAAGTAGTTGTTTGCCCTACCACTAACAATATGCTACGGACGACAATATTTTCTAAGGGTCCTTTTGCTCGTGTGGAAACAGCAGTCTCTTTTCTAAGTGCTATTTGATATCTTTGGTACATAGACAAGTTACTGCTAATGCTTGGGCTCACAAGAGAAATAAAATAATTTCCCAAGATCTCTTTTGCCGTCTTCCCAAGTATGTATTCCCTCACAAAAGCAATATGCTTGAAATCTTCAGTCAACTTTTTTCCAATTTCTCAAGACAGATAAAATTTGGGCAACGCATAACATTTGATTTTGATGCTTGCATATTAATAACGGTTGCAACTCGATACGCTAAGTTAAGCAAAACGGAATTCAGAGGTATAAATTGGGTGGGTTTCAGTCCAGATAAAATTTGCTGATACCCACTCATACACAAAACCTTATATCTCTTAGTCTTGTGTTCTGCCATTCGACTTCACAGGACTTTTTGTGAAGGCCCAAGCATTCCGTAAAATATTAAATAACTGTAAAGTGACGTGTTTTGGGGGTTTTAAATATGTAATATGAAATCAGTAGTAACATAATAATCGTTCTTACAAAATAATTTTTTTTTCGACTTCAAGGTTTTAATTTACAGCCAGCCAGCAAACAAGTTAGTGATAGTCTTCTGAAAAATAAATGGTACTGATGAAGAGTACAGTAATTTGAAAAGATCTAATCATTATAATTCCTAGTAACAGTAAGGATAACAAAGATGAAATAGTGATGAAGATGGTAATATTAAGTAAATGGTAGCTAAGAAACACTTGGAAATCCATTAGATATTTATCACTTTTAGTCTCTTTCATAATGCCTGGCTACGTTTATCCTAAACATGTTATTATTACTATATTCCGTTACTATTGCGTGAATGTGATATGTGTAATCTGTATAATATAAAATATACTATATATGTATATATTATACAGTATATATCATACATCTAAATTATTTTTTATGTGCTATTCATTAAATTTTAAATACTGGTCATTAGTATTAGGCTTACGCTTGAAAGAGATCATCGGGCATTATGTTCACTAGAAAATCTGTTACTGATAATAATGACCAATGGTACGATTTTGCAAATATCTTATGAAAATATAAATTGAATTCTTCCACTTCTATTTTTCTGCGTTGATAACTGTTAATGGAAAGGTATCCCCTTTCCTATATGGCATTTTCGTTACAAGAGCTGCTAGGTCGAACTAGGTTTATAAATTTCAACTTTTCCAAAATTTTAGACCTTCTCCTTTTTCAGTTCTTGTGATTATTGGTTTCCTGTAAAAATCTAATGAAGTAGATCATCAAGTCGTTGATTTATGTTATCTACTCTATCTTGAAAGGTCGGTCTACAACCAAAATTTAATCTAGGAACTGCAGACAGCTACACTCAAAGACATTGGATGATTTAGAAACAAAGAGGAGTGCCAAAAGCAAGTAATATCAGTTACTTAGGATTTTAAGGTTATTGATTAATCAGAAAGAGTTTTGAGATAAATTAAATAAAAACTATGAATTGGTGGGGTATGCATTCAGACTTTCCCGTACAATAGTTGTACAGGCTTACCCATCATTATATTGTGCCTTCGAAAAAGCTCTTGTTTTGTTTGTTGACCCATTGCTTTATTTATCAAAACTGTAAACATAAAAAAGGCATTAAGGCAAAGTCGAGAAATCGGTAAATCAATAAGAAATAGAATAATAATAAGTGAATTTACTTGATTGGCCTTAAAATACTACAATATTTCTTTATAAACATAGTGTCTCATATTCCAAGACACCTTTTCGTTACAAGAAGGAGGTATTTTAAAATTAACTTCATCAATTCTACTTCAATATTTGTAGTGAGCTCGGGATCAATTGTGTTATCTGCGCCCTATCAACTCTCCATTTCTAAAATTCTGATTATATTACCTGTCAGTTTGATTAATCGCAGTATCTTTACTTTTAGTCGTTCAACCCCACTATGGAACATATGACATGTATAAATTTTTGAACAAATAAATGTAATTCGTGAATGTAACCTGCAATACCTACTTTCCCAGATAAGCAAACACTCGCAGTTCCTGCCGTCTTATTTTTCAATTGCAACCATAAAAATGTTTTGTATACAAGTGAGTAAGTACTATGAGGTTGACCATCGAATACCTAATTTTTCATTACCACCTAGATATTTCTGTATTAAGTGAATATTAAGCATTTATAAGCAAACTACCTCAAAGAGGTTTCTGGCCCGAAAAAAATTTCGTTACCATAAAAATACAATGTAAAATATAACGGTAACTGCCTCAGCATAAAATGAAGCAACTTACCCGAAAGAACGTGGGTGATGGTGGTAGTGGGCTAACCATTGTCATAGTGATGTGAAGAAAATCAACAGTTATCATTACCTGATGATATGTTATTTTGTCTCTGGAAATGGAGGGTTAATGATAACAGCAGCTACCAGTGAATGGGTTTTTTTCATTCTTTGTGTACCAGATTCAACGTATTAAACTTTGTGTACAAAGATACCTTTGTTGGGCGTAAATTATCTCTTTGGTTCTTGTGCCCATCAACACAAATCCCCAAGAATGCTTTCAAATTATAAATCTTGTAGTAATTACATGTAGTAGTGTGGAACCCCGTTTAAACAAACATGGTTTTTAACGAATTTCTCGTTATATGAAGGAAAATCTCTCGGTTACTTCATTTTTTTGCTATGAAAACTTAAACGAAACTCTCGATGTAACGAATATTGCTTTTAATGAATTTCTTATCATTTTGAACAGTAATATTTATCCATTCATCAAATTTGCTTATGGATATTGCGATCAAGTATCACATATTTGAGTTTGAAAGTGTCGAAATTTTCAGGTAACAACAATGTTGATATTGTGTTTCTGGGCACACCATATTTTTTCGTTACTTGGATGGTTCTCTTCCGGATTCCAACTCAATGATTGCTTTATACTTTTTAATTAATAGCAGGCTTTTCCTCTTTGCAATCGCCATTTTTCACAACAGAAGTTCAAAATATGAAGTATTTGAATGAAAATGTTTTGAAGTAGAATTTCGATCTAGTGCACTGCGTGCAATGAAAATTTTCCTTTTTTCTTGTCTCTTGCACTAAGTGACTTCAAGTTATGTGTGAGGCTTTCGTTTAAAGAAGAGTGAATGGTGAATTATGCATCACCTTTTTCAGAGCTTGGCTTGAGGTCATCGTTCGTCGTAGTTGTTTTACTTTTACTGTAAATTATTGAATACAATTATTGAATAAGCCTCTTTGTGTATGGAATTTTCTTCCAATGACACTTTATCTCCTTTCAAAAGATAGATACCTAATGAAATACTCTTCTTCAGGATGTTTGTGACTTATAGTTTCACGAGATTTGGATCATCAGGCATTGCGTGATGAAAATCAATTAAAGGGAGAAGGAATAATATATTTACTTCTGCTGACAAGATTGTTGTAAGTTTCCAAAACTTTTTAGAACTAAGCCTTTGGGTGAAAATATTAACTTTAGTAGTTCGAGCATAACAAAATTTAGCTTTAGCTAAACCCCTTTATACTGTTGTTTGGCATCAGCAAATAACTGTTTTTTTAGTAGGAGTATTACTGATGGAAAAGTGATTGGGGTATGCTGCAGCCGTAGCATATCCAATATCCAGTTGAAAACTAGGGCTTGTATTGGGACTTGGCCTGGTATCGGCATCAGAACACAAAACCATCGACACCAGCCTGAATCGAAGACATGATTTCAGAAGTACATTTGTCAGCGGAAATCGAAAGGAAAGCATTTCAAAGGAATGTCAGGTAGAAGGTCACGAAAAGAATCCCAATTACCCTAGATGTAAGACTTCCAATGGGGTTTTGGGATTAAATGGATTATTTGGATGAAGAAGCTGTCTGAAGTCAAATAGAAACAGAGGTCACTATATTGTCGGAGTTAACAAGACAGAAGCTAAAAGAGGTAGAGAATAGATTTGGATTGGAAACAAGACAAAGATTAAGCAAAAAAGGTGGAGAATAAAAAAGTGACAAGAAAAAGCTAACGGAGACCATCTACCCTTTAAGATTTTTTTTTGCAAGGCCATCTGTAGGAGGATTGTTAGTTAGGGTTAAAGAGATCTATCTTCCAATGAGATAGACTCATCCCTGCTTGATGTCAACTTGAAATATAAGATCTAGAGATAGCCTTACAGGTACTTCACTTTACCCAAGGGTGACAAAGAGGAAGTCGTGATAAAGACTTGCCACATCCACCTGGTTAGCAACTCTGCAAACAGATGTAGTTTTATGTCAATCTAATCAACATGCTGCTAAAGAAGAGCAACTTGACTTGGTCTTCGCAGGGAAAAGGATGTCAATGTGCCGTAGAGTCCTACTGGGCAATATACGTTTAAGGGGTTATTGTGTGAATTGTCAATATTGCAAAAGCAATGTAATCAGCAGTAAAAATCAGTGCATCTTGTGACTTCTCTGTTGAATATACTTTAGAAATGCTTGGAAAGAATTTCAATAATTTCAATTAAAACAACATAGATCCTATGGCCAGCCGACTTAAAACATAATATAAACAAAGAGAACTGACAGTGAAAATCTCCAATGGAGGATATTGATTACACAATGTAACAAAATTTCAAAAAAGTTGTGCTTGACTCATTTTTATTGATGTTTCTGAATCACTTTTTTGCACTAATTCCACATATGCAATTTGTTTTTCTGTAGCATTGTTTGTTTTTCCACAAGTGTCAACTTTGCATTTCTGGTACCTGGCATTTTTGTGGTGCCTTCATTTTTGTCAGGAGAAGTGATTACGGAAAAAAACCCAGATTTGCAACCATTAACCTCTTTATAAAGTTCAGCTTATAAGGAGCGCTGCATGCAAATGTTAACTGATCAAGCATGAACTTATTTTGAGCCGACTAGATGTCTAAACTTCCCATCTAGACTCCTACCATTTTGCTAATTCAGCGCAATTTGTTTGTTTGTTTATTTAGCAAGCACCAAATAAGAGCGATGTGAACAAAGCTATTGATGTGCAATGATCTTTAGTGCAGAGTTTTGTGCAGCATAATAAGTATGATTACAATCACGGAAAAGGTAATCAGAAGTCAAGCATTACCCTTCACTTCATAACTGCTTCATATTTTGTGAATAGCTTCTTCCACATTGCTCAGGATTCATTTTGGGAAAGTAATATTGATTTTTCCTTAATTTTACGATGTCTAGCACAAATAGGATGTGCAAGAACTCTCCCAACAATTTCTGTTACGTTTGTTGGTATTATGTTGCCAGAAAGCATGTCTCTTATAAAACCATGAGAGGGAATAAGCCTTGGGTAGCCTATCGACTGTACTTTTGGATACCAATGGGCGATCAGGATAAGCCATGGGCCCCGCATGTCATTTGTGGTACATGTCGATCAAGCCTTGAAGGATGGCTGCGAAATAAAGGAAAAGTAATACCGTTCGCAATTCCATGAGTATGGAGAGAGCAAAGAAATCATCATGACGATTGTTTCTTTTGCATGATCTATGTTTCAAAGTATAGGAAGGGTAAAGGAAGAATATCTCTTCATTATCCTGACATTCTGTCATCCAGAGCGCCTGTTTCTCACGATGAGCAACTACCAGTACAGAAACCTCCCGAAAATGTAAGTACGATAAATCTAGTGATTTCAGCAGTGCGTTTCACAAATCAATTTGGGGGTTTTAAGCAATAATTATTATAATCATAAATCTCTCTTCAAGTATTTTATCACTAACTCATTGTTTTCACTTTGTTTTTAGTTTGAAACTGCGATGAAAATATCATCTTATGATTCAACGGCCTGTCGTCCAACGTGTAGCACTAAACCTCACTATCCAAATTAACAGGAACTTGATCTGATTAGAGATCTAGGTTTAACTAAGTCTGGAGCTGAGCTACTAACATCTTGATTAAAAGAATGGAATTTGTTGAAAGGAGATTGTAAGGTGTCTGTGTGCCGAAAGCGTCATGCCGTATTTGAGAGCTTTTTTATGTCAGTGGTGGTATGTACTATTGCAAGGATATAAACGGGTTATTTGCTGCTATCGGATTCGAACACGAGCCTTCCGAATAGCATTTATTCATAGATAGGTCTGTAAAGAGTTTGAAAGCGGTTCCATTACACAATGGCAACAAACACCCATCAATTCCTTTTGTTCATTCCGTACACAAGAAGGAGAATTATGACAATGTCAAACAGCTCCCTGACAACATCAAATACAGCAGTTTCAAGTGGTATGTCTATGGTGACTTCAAGATGATATGTTTTTTATTGGGACTACAAGGTGGATACACGAAATATTTATGTTTCTTGTGCTTTTGGAATAGTAGGGCGGATAAAGAGCACAGTGAACGGAAAACGTGGCCTCCCAGGGAAGATTTGCATCCAGGAAAGTTGAATGTTATCCGGCCTGCTTTGGTAGACCGCATGAAGATTCTGTTACCTCCTCTCCATATTAAGCTGAAACTTACCAAACAGTTTGTGAAGGCATTAAGTACGGAAGGACCAGTTTTTCAAGAAATTAAGTCCATGTTTTCTAAGCTGTCTGGAGCAAGTCAAAGCAGGCATTTTTGTTAGAGTAGAGATTAAGAAGATGCTGAAATCAGATAAAACGCGACGCTGTAATAAGCGACATCAAACGGGGCGCCTGGAGCACTATTCGAAATGTTGTCCGGGACTTTCTTGGTAACAAGAGACGTCCAAACTACGAAACTCAAGATGTGAGACAACTTGTCCCAGCTTTCAAGTGCATGGGATGTCGCATGTCCTTGAAACTGCACTTTTTACATTCACATCTAGACTTTTTTCCTTCCAATCTCGGAGCTGTCAGTAAAGAGCATGGCAAGCGATTTCATCAAAATATCGCTACCATGGAACGTAGATATCAAGAATGATGGGATGCCACAATGATGGGAGACTACATATGGTCAATAGTGCGAATTGATAAATCGGAGCACTCAAAACAATCACCTTCGGCAAAGTTCTTCCAGCTACAGAGCACTCATTTACTACAGTTACAGGTGTGACAGCATTTGATAGCTACATGTATAACAACTATTCTCTCCGTACTTATGCTATGCTTAATAACTAACATTAACGAGTGTGTTATAGTTTACATAAGCCTCGCAGATTTAGGTGTCAACTTCTCACAATCGTCCAAATGGTGTAAACTTGCTATTTTTCATAATAAAACCACATTGTCTTGTTGTAATGCATTAGTGTTAGCCTCATATATTGGGTAATTTTCAGTATTTTTCAAAAAGTGACTATGCTCAGTATCATAGAAACGAACGATGGTTGAGAAAAATTAATGTGATTGTCGGATTCAGCGCACAAAAATACATTGGAAAACATCAAAATGTGTCAAACAAAAATGCTGCTACATTGTGTTATCATATTTTATCAGAAGTTTGAACTTCATGAATTATTACAATTGGATAGCTGATCAGCGTCCTTAATTCTTTTGAATAAATTGATTTATTTTCTACATTTTGAGTATACTTATTTTTTATCAAGTTCTTAAAACGGCACACTGTTTGACCATGGAGCTGTTGCAATTAGTTGTTTAGTCATAGATATGTTAATGGAAGCTTGGTATTTCAGGCCCCCCAACACCTCTCGCCCCAGATAAACACTTTTTTTCTGGTTAAGCTTCTGATATTTTTCCTGAATAATACCTGCAAACCAAACAAGAGAGGCTGAANGTTATCATATTTTATCAGAAGTTTGAATTAAGGACGCTGATCAGCTATCCAATTGTAATAATTCATGAAGTTCACTTCATGAATTATTACAATTGGATAGCTGATCAGCGTCCTTAATTCTTTTGAATAAATTGATTTATTTTCTACATTTTGAGTATACTTATTTTTTATCAAGTTCTTAAAACGGCACACTGTTTGACCATGGAGCTGTTGCAATTAGTTGTTTAGTCATAGATATGTTAATGGAAGCTTGGTATTTCAGGCCCCCCAACACCTCTCGCCCCAGATAAACACTTTTTTTCTGGTTAAGCTTCTGATATTTTTCCTGAATAATACCTGCAAACCAAACAAGAGAGGCTGAACGGAAAAAGTAAGTAACAGTATGTCAAAACCAGAACAGAAATTGACAATCCTCATCAAGGAGAGGGATGTTAGCTTTATCGATGTGAAAGATGTTGGGATTAAAAATATTGAAATAAAGCCAATTGAATAATATCTATCAATGAAACAGGATGTGAGATGATTAATGGGACGAACCAAGTAAGAGTGGTTTCGATGATGGTGCAAACTTTAGCATAGAGTTGAAAAAAATATAGAAAATATCATAGATATTATGGAACAGTACTCGTAGGCGGTGTAAGATTGTTTCAAAGTGTTTTAGTCATTGACCCTTGAGATAATAATCTTGAACCCTTTATTAAGCTATTTACTGCTCTCAGAGGTTAGTAGTCAGATGAAAATGCCATACGTCTGATAATCTAAAGTATAATAATGATAATAATAATAACAATAATGATTATTATGATAATGACGATAGCATAATAGTAGATAATAATAATGAGCTTTAAAATTTAATTTCATTTTGTTTCAATATAACACGTTTACAAGCATAGAGGTATAATTATAAAGGAAAGCTTGGCGACATTGTGCAAAACGAATATATTGCCGAAGCCACAATAATAATAGTGGTAATGATAATGAGTCCAAATAGTCAAGCAAGTAGTGACATCTATAAAAATTGGCAAAATACAGAGCTTGTGAAGGCTTGAAATGGTTTCTATGGCTCTTGATGTATTGAAACTATAAGCACAGACCTGAAAAGGTGAGCTAAAAATTGGAAGTCAATTTCAATACTTAATTGCTTCGAAAGACAGTATTGAAATACACATCCAGACTATTAAAAAAGCACTAAATATGAAAAATGAGAAGAGCAAATGCATACGGCGCTTTGTCAAATGCTTTCTTCGACCCTGTCGGAAGAAAATACGTTATAGAAATAATATTTAAATTAAAAGCATTAAGGTATTGTGGGATATTGAAATAAACACAAATTACATAATTGAGCATAAGTGGCCAATTAAGACCTTGGGGGCTGATATCAGAAAAAAGAGCATTTGATCATGGTCATGCCTATAACGAGTCGAAATGGGTAAATCAGAAGGAGCAAAAGAAGATTTAAAGATATCAAGGCCTAACAAATGAAGCACCAAAATAATGGGCTTCAGAAAAGTGATTCCTCCAATTGTAGTTTTGACGTTGACAAGAAAAGCAGTTAAGAAAACAGACAGATATTAATTAGGACTGGGACTGAGTTGATACAAAAAGCAGCTTTGTTGGAAAACTACAAGGACATTGAGAAAGTTTATTCTGAGACTAGTTGTTCAAGCTTGTTTTTAAGAGAACACGAGCAGGCATTTTTTGCAATGGAAAAATGAGTAAACTTTGAAAATAATGGCTATACTATTTTCTTTCTATTTATTTTAACTTCTACATTAGCGTAGTAAACAACACTACAACCGTTTAACCCACTGTAAAACTTTGAAACCCAATATAAGATAATTATATTTACTAAATTGGAATGTCATACCAGAACTAAACACACTGAACGTAAATAGTAAACTGACAGGTGTAACAGATGATAGCTTGTGTAAGCTGGTACCATTTACTGTTTCGAAACAACATGAATGCTATCCTAAGGTCTCTGCATTTAAATGAGTAATTTATTAAATTGAAGAAGGAATGAGGCTGTTAGCATTCATGTTGGGGTATATGACCTCATTGAAAACTATAGTTATCCATGTAAATAGAACAGGTACAGTAGAAATGATGATTGGTTTATAATTTACAAATTCAATTAAATCATTTTTTGTATTAAAAGAATGATTGTTTTCTTCAGAATATTTTGTATTTCTTGTTTCTCTGGACTTGCATTGAATATTTTGAGCAAAATTCTTGTTGATTCTTCATCTTCAGCCTTGAGCATTTCAATATTGATGTCATCTGATCCAGGTGCTTTATCATTTTTCAATTGTGACAATGCTTTTCTAATTTCGCTTTCTATTATTGGTGGTGCTTCTTCATTACTGGCGATGTTGATTTTGACAGCCATAAAGTGTTGGTATTATATTTGATCAATCTTAATAGTGCTGGAATATAATATTTTGTCAACTTCAGCGCATCTTTCTATTATCTTTACTCTGTTGGTTACGATATTTCTGTTGATATCCTTCAGGGCTGAGTTGTTATAAGTATAAATAAATCTTATCTTTGTAAGACTTGCTGGTGTTAATCCTTTATCAAAATGATTTAAATGAACCAGAAGAGTAATGATTGCTCTTTAGAAAGATAAACAGATTCTTTTATTAAAATAACTGAAATTTAAGTATTATTTGATTATTATAATAGATTGCTTAAACCAAGGAACAATTATTATTCTTCCTAATATTCCTTGATTTTCTTGATGGTCTTGTCATAAATAATAACAAATTATTACTTTGCTTAACTTATAATCCTACGGCTTTATTTGGAAGTGAGATACTTTTAAATAACTGTTATACTCAAAATATGTTGTAACGATTAACAACAAATGAAAGCTGAATATATCCAAAACTAATTGCAGCCTAATTGATGATATTTGATAATAACCCCTACGCCTGCATAGGTAATAAAACGAAAAGATTTTTTTAAACTGTTAAGGTTTTCATAATTTTTTATGTCCTTGACCAACTTGGCTTATGGCAGAAATCGAAGTCGTTATTTTGTTGTTGGTTATGAGTTTCCCTTTAAATTGCAAATTTTGAACTGAATAATTGTAGGGGATTGTGAGCACCTTCACGTGACTTGCTTCCGCTTCCGTTTTGTTTTTTCATTGAAATGAAATAAAAAGAGGTTGACAAAAACGAAACACTTGATTCACACGACATGATTCGATTCTGGTTTTGAATTGAATTTTCTCAGATAAACTGAATTTTTAATTCTAAACTGTAAACTACGAAAAAAGTGGTATATACTGTGGAATTTATTTTATGAAGGTATAATCTTGCTGATATTGTATCGATCTTGTTGTTAGAGAGTCAAACGTTTTCATAAGATTTACAGGAGGCTACTGTTGATTGGATTATTTATTTTCCTATAACTATTGGTGGATTACTTGTTAGAGCCAAATCTTGGCTAAGATCCTTCGTAACGGGTATTTTGTAATTATGTCTTTCACTTAACTCACTTGCCTTACTTCTGTTTTTTCCCTGTAGTTTTTAATTTTCCAGTCGCTTTATAGCCTTGTTACGAGCTATTTATTTTTGAAATGCTTCAAGAAACACGGCTGTGACAGCGATGTTACACTGGTGGTAACGATTCCTAATTGCTGTACAAACACATAGCTGTGGTTTTGATAAGAATTAGAAGAGAAAATTTATTAAAACAATACTAAAAGAAATTAATTTTAAGAGATTTTTACTTTTATTTGGGCAGCACGCACAGCATGAATTACTTTTTTTGGCCGTTGTCCTTTCATCAGCTAGGACTGGAAAGCAATTTTGTCACCATGTAACTCTATCGTTTACATCTTCCTATGTTTTCACTTTCATGCTGTTTTTGGAATTATCAATCCTGTTTTTTCGCTTTTCGCCTACCTTTTCGTCTTCCAGTAAATTGAATCTCCAATTCCTTTTGCAGTAAATGGCTTTCTTCCTAACCCAATAATGTCCATAAATTTTAGATCAGTATTGTTTGTCATTTTTTTTGCAATAAAGTCCATCTGGCTATCTCTTTTACAACTTCATTGCTCTTCTGCTTTCTTAAACGCATGACCTGCACTTATCATACCAGCTTCATTTTGGTTTTCTGAAGAATAGTTTTTCTTTTTGAGTGGCTAGTCTTCTGCCCTGTGCTGGAGCACCAGTGTTATCACTGAGTTCTGAGCCTTCAGAATTTCAATTTGAAAATAATTCATTTTTTTCATAGCACTCAAAAGAGTCTCTATATGTCTACCACTAAACCCTTCTTATATTAATAGCTCTTTAAAATTTTTCTTTTTCCGATCAAATCTCAAAGGTACTTAAGGTCAATGACTTCTCTCGGCTTTGAAGCTCAACTTTACGTCTATTTTTTTAAGTGTTCCATTTTAATCCTCTCTTACCGGCATATTGTGTCATTTAACGAACGTAGTTTCCAGCTTCCATTCTCTCTTTTCAACTACTGATAGCTAACACTGATCAAAAACAAAGTATTTTTTCAATTTGTCATGAAACTATATGTGGTTTTTAACTAATTTGATGGTGCTGAATCCAAATTGATATCAGTTTTTCACCTTAAGTTACGGGTTTTTTGTCAATTGTCATTTGGGGCCCATATCAGATGAGGGTGGGAAACAATTAGGGTCTCAAAATGTTTCTTAAAATTTGTACTCTGTGAGCTTTTCAAGGCCAAGTGGGTTAATGTGAATGCATTGAGTTGCGTAAAGTACGACCAATCAGAACAAAAAAACCTTATGAATAAACAGAACTTTTGGTGTTGACAAAACGCAAATGCAAAAGAACATGTTGACAAACTAAGGTAAAAATTTTCCCTTCCTTGATTTTATGTTATGTTATGCATCATTCAAGTCCCATTAAATACTCCAACAGTAGTCAGCCATCATCCTCTTGTCTCAACGCCCCCTGTAGCGGTCTTCCATATCTTTAAATTCTTCGTGGAAGCGTTTTTCCTGCTGATCACTAAAATTGCCACAGTTGTCCGGGAATGTGTCAAGGTGATTGTCAAGAAAATGGGGTTTTAACACTCATGTTGGGACATATTTCATGGAAGCATTTTTACATGTTTTCCACCAAATCTTTGCATTTTTCTGTCCTGTTATTTCCCGAGAGGTTTTTTACTACATCAACAAATGAGCGCTAGGTGCGCTCCTCCAAGTCATTCATCGAGTTAATGAAGTCAACATCTTTCATACGTTTCCTGATATTGGGTCCATCAAACACACCGGCTCTCAACTTTTAATCACTTAGTCCAGACGTCTTACAAATGTAGTTAAGACAGTCCGCTTTCTTATTTAGAGCCTTGACAAACTGTTTCATTAGTCCCAGTTTAACGTGCAATGGAGAAAAGATAATTTTGTCTCGCGGAACGAAGGCTTCATTGACAACGTTTTTTTCACTGACTTTTAACTCTCGAAATGGCAACTCCTTATTTGTGTGGTGCTCCTTCTTCGCTCTACTGTCCCACATACACAAAAACAGGGATGTTCTGTGTAACCACTGTTGGCCAAGCAGAAACGTTACCATTTTCAAGTCGACACATATCACCCATTTGTGATGCGAGTAGTAGATATGTTCCATGACCTGTTGGATGGCATCGTATTTTTCTTTCAATACTGTTGAGTGTCCGATGGGTACTGAAGCGTAGCTATTGGTGTTATGAAGTAAAATGCATTTTCAACTGCGCTTTTAACTGTCAAGGACTTTACCTCCATTCCGCATCATTGTATGCTTGGACTCCCTGACAAAGAACTTCTGTTGAATCAGTACAATAAACAAGATCCTGGCTCTTTTCAAAGAACTGAATAAATTCTGCACATCTGTTTCGGTAAAATGTTATCTTTATATATCGGGCTAACAAGTGCTTTTCATCGAGTCTTGATGCCAAAAGTTCTCAAGACTCCTTGCTCCGACCTAGGTCATGGACCAAATCATTAAGTTCGCTTTGAGAAAATGTTCAAAAAGCACATTTTCGCACAAAGACAGGATCGTACCCATCTTGTTCATCCATGACATCAGTGTCAGATTCGGCGTCTTCTGTGTGGTTATTCTTCTGAAAAACTGGGACTGGCAACTCACCTGAATGTGGAACTGGTCAATTGCTAACAGTAGGCTCGGGTAGGTGAGCAATCGACGTTTCTTTTCATTCAGTCCTTGCCATTGCTCACGCAATAGAAACAAGTCATTTAAGTGGTTCTGTGGCTCCCGCCAAATGATCAGAATAGCATGTGTCAAGGACTTTAGTCTGCCAGAAGTCTAAAGTCTCATGTTTTCCAAGCATGTTTTGCAAACAATATGCGGAGCCCATGTTTTGTCCTGATCGCCAAATTCGACGTGGAAGGAAGCACGACATGGGTTCTTGTAAAAGTCAGATATTGGCTTTCGGTTGGCGTTTGGTGTAAATTCACCACATGTATAGCAGAAACTGTCTGGATCATTTACACATCTCGATGAAAGCATTTGAGTTGTCTGTATGAAAAAACGAAACATTGTAACACAAATAGCAACCTGCAGCACAGAAAACCACACTTTTAAAGAAAAATCCAATCATCAACAAAGCCAACCTGTTTAAACTGTGACGAAAAGAGAAGAAAATGTCAGGCCTTCAAACAAAGTAAGTTTATTAACTGGAATTATATTGTTCACCTTGATATTGTGATCGAGATTAAAATTAAAATTGGGAGGATTTTATGTAATTGACGGTGTCCACAAAGCTTCTTAGCTGCATAGCAGGAATCACTTACACAATGCCATTCTAATGCACTCTGTTCAATTCACGAAGGAAGGCAATCAGTACCCCACATAACGAACTGCACATTAGATGTTTAAATGTCATTTTTGTCTTTTAATGGTGACCTCTTTTCTTTCAATTCAATGTATAATCTGCATGGCCTGTAGTGGGCTGAAAAATACAATAAAATGTCCTCAGAGAACAATGAATGTCATCTGTTTGAATTTCCCTGACCATTTTAAATTGTCTTGAAATATTTGGGGATAAATGCTGTATTAAACAAAAGTTTCTTTAACAATATGATCATCATTTTAGAACAATATATAAAGCTCCACCTCTCTTTTGGTTTTCTTTGTCATAGTACATCTCTTTGCATTTCAATAAAAGAAATTTTGAATACTTTTGTACGTGAACTTTTGTTAAAACAACCCCACTGGAAACATATTTTTAAACGAAAAACGGCACTTTTCTCAAATGTAGGCCATTTTTACACGCCTAAACCGTAGCTTATCAAGCAAAACCAAAGTCATTTTTGAATTCAGCATCATCAAATTTGCTTAAAAACATAAATGGTGCACTGACATAAAAAGGCTTGTTGTACAGTGTAATCTGCATACAGCCTGTGCGAGGATAGTCTTGTTATGTATGTCTGAGTTGTATTTTTAAATAACATGGAAAGGCAAATCCGTCTAAGAGTCGACCTTTTATGTAAGCATTCTTCAAGTTTTAAAACACCAATTTCGATGGTAATATACAATGTAAACCAGCTTTCCAAGGACACTTCTTCTTCTCAATCAGCACCAGAACACGAAGAATTTTGTTGTAAGCTCTCTTAGTGGCAGAACGAATTTTAACGATCTTTCTCTAAATTCTTCTCAAGCTGCCTGCGTTCTTCATTTTACTGAAACCCAGCATATTGATAAAAAAATGCGGATAAGGCCATCGTCAACGGTCCCAAGTAAAAATATCTACATACAAAAAATCAAAGTATTCTTTCAGTCTGTTGAAGGGTAAAGTGAAAGGTCACATTTTCTTAAATATTTGTACAAGAGCAACTATTATGTTTTCTTTTAGCAACATGCTTCTACTGTGGAGCACCATATTTTTTCTATGAAATGGCTTCTCGTTTTTTGTTGTTTTGCTTTGGTATAGTCTCCCTTTTTCTAATAGGCTTGTAAAAGGAAAAGGACGTGTTCCAAAAATTATAAAGCAAGCCACTTTAGAAATGGAAATGTACAAAGGAATTAATAGTTTGTTACCATAAACGAATTACGGTTAGCTGTGCGACCAACAACCATTTAATTAGCCCATACAAAAATATGAAAAGTTAAAAAATTTTGGCCTCTCACTGCCGCATCAAAGTACTGATTGTATTACGCAGTAAATCTTGTTCACTTGCATGTGATAAGACACTAAAGCCGAAGACAACAATTACTATTTAAATTTACCAGATACTCATTCTTGTTAGTAACAGAACAGACGCATAATTGCTTACATCACCAAAACATTTTTTTAATACAGAATTTTATGTAAAAATAGGACTAAATATAAAAAATATAAATTTGATTCTGTGTTTCAAATTTATTATGAAATCTGAGGCAGTCAACCGGTTACTTCGATAATCCACTTGTCACGCTGCTAGCACGACCTTTTGTTTCGGGTGGTGGATCACCCGTGTCATGTCGGGATCCAATTGCTGATGCTTTTACCCTTGTTTCCCGCATCTTCGCTGTATGTTCAATTAATGAAAGGCAAACAAAGGCCCAGTTAAACAAGTGTTGCGCTGGTAAAGATCCATGCTTTGCAACAGTACCCGTTGGTACACCTGGGAAAAAAATCGGAAGATAAAATTAAATTTTTGTAGTGAAATAGCCTACGACAGATAAATGTAGAATATTCTTATACTACGTATGATCAACTTGTTTTTTTAGCAAGAAGGAGCTATAGCAGGATGATAGGATTAAAAATTTCATACTAATAATTTGACAAGTCAAGCAAAAACATGATATCATTGAGATTGAAACTCGGGTATCTAACAATAGTAACGACGTGTAATACAAAGTTACTGTCCATCAAGGAGAATTCCATTGCATTAAAAGTCATTTTACATACTATAAGGTCATAAAAAAGCCAAGCTTAACAAAAGAAAGAAGGTTGGCTGTCAATAAAAAAACATCGAAGATTTAACGATGTCAAATAAGTAATAATAGAAATTTCTTTGCGTGAATATTAAGGAGTCAACATATTTAACAAATCAGTTCAAGAATATAAATATGTTCCTACAAAGAGGTTGACGAAAATACTAGTAAAATATTTAATTCAGGCCACAGATATTGAGAAAATCTCAGTAATTAAAACTGATTTCTTAGTGTTGGTAGGTTTGCACTGGGCATCTTTCTCTTTTCTATTTCTTTCTCTGTTTTTTTTTCTTGTCTCCGCCCAGGCTAACTGCCACTTAAAATGTTCTATATGGGTGTTTTAAACTTCAAGCCTAGAAATAGAATTTTCACATACTGTACTACATAGGAAAAGAAAAGAAGAAATATTGATTAATCTATATTCAATCTGCTGCCTATTTCTTTTATGGCCATCACATTTATGAAATAAATTATTGGAGCTACATTTGCAACCAGATCCTTCTACAAACTAATTTTCAAATTATCGTTTGCTTCCACAACTACAGGAATGTAAAATGAAAATTCTTGTACAACAGACCGAAAGTTTTTGGACAGGTTTCACATTTGGTACTCTGCATTATCTTAAATGTTAAAAGCGGCTAACTCAAGTCAACTGGGGAGCAAATCCAGGTTTAAGAGTGCCAGATACTAGCAATTCCACATTTCAAAAAGGAGGTTAAGTTTGATTTCATTTCGAAATACAATGTACTTGATATATGGCAAACCTCAGTACAAGCAACGGTTTCCTCGTCAGGAACGCTCTTTTTACAAATACGGGTATCGGTAAGACGTTCCTGAGGAAACCACATTAAATTGTACCAGTTCATATTAGGCAAAGCTTACAAGGTTGATACAACATATGACAAAAGCAAGTTAGGATTAGATACAGTAAAGAAAGCATGCTTTACAATTATATTTGATAGTGTTTGGACAAAACCTACTTGACAAATGCTGGGACAGTCGTTCCCCATCAACTGCCAGGTTTTCTCCAGCTGTTGGGTCGAATGTACTAATCCATGCCACCAAATCGCTGTTAACAAGTTGCTTGCACGAAGTCCACTCTTCAAATTTTTCTTCCAAATCATCATTACTTTGCCTGCTAGTGAAATAAATGCCCAGGACAGCTTTGAGAATATCGTGCACAATCTTGGGTGGATCTTTGTAGCTTTTTATCTCTGCAAAGGCTCTTTTAAAAAGAAATAAAAAAAATAACGCGAATAATATTACCACAATATATTTCAATATCGGAAATAATGAAAGTCCATTTTGGCCCAGAGCTTTTTCGTTGGCACTCGAATGGATCAAAGCGTTAAAATGGGAAAACACTGGTTACGTAGCTTTTATCAAAAGAAAAAGAAGCCTGTCATCTTTTGTGACTGATAAGGCAAAAATGAGGATTGAAGAAACCCGTCACCTTCTTGTGACTGGCTGTCGAAAATAACAGAAATTCCTTTTGTCTACAAAGAAAAAGTGAAAAAAGATGAATACAAAATTTTCTTCGATGCTTCTAAGTAAAAGGTAGACCTAGCTCTACCTAGAACTAGACCTACCAATTAGTTTGAATGCTTTTGAGGTTAAGTAGTAGATTCTGCAAAATTCAAATGACGATTAGCAATCTGCGACTTCCCTTGCACTTTCTTTTTGGCTTAACTCGAATAAAACAAGCCTTTTCTCGGTAAATAATAGGGACGTGTTTTTATATTCTATGAATCACTCTTAGGGTCGTTAGGTTTTGAAGACCCTTACGTAAGTATTACGTTAGGATAATATCCTACCTTGCATCTAGTCTGCCAACATTATCTCTGAGATCTTGAAGCATAATTCTGTCAAATAAAACATCAATTCGTTGTTCTTCGTGTTCCTTTTCAACCTCTGAAATATAGAATAAAAACAAGAAAATTGGAACGTTTTCAAATTCAACGTATAGCTAGCATACTGGAGAATTCTTTAACATTGATCTCCTAAGATCACTCTTGCTAAGAAAACTTTAGTTTTTAAATAATAATTTTATCATAACTGGGTTTTATATCATTTAAGAATAATTTTTCTTGTTAATATCCGTCATAAATATGCCTTTGCTTCGTTTCTTATACTAACAGAAGACAAAATTCGGAAGGTATTGTTGTCAATGTTCCTGAGGAAGCAAAAGATAGAAGATGAGAAGGAGAGGAAAGAAGTACATAATAAAACCTTAAGAGCTTTTCTGCTAGAAATATATCACTTTTATTATTAAATATCTGTTTGATCTGGTTTTCATTCAATGAGTACTATTAGATGGTAATGCCTTTCTGTATCTACTAAGCCAGTTATCTTGTGTTCCAGTATAAGTTGTTGTGCATTAAACTATTCTAACAAGTCATTACGGGCCATTTTTCAAAAGTCAAAATGCAATCGGGTGCTATGTGCTAACATTTAGGGGAAAATGAAATTTAAGGATTTTAGTAAAAGTACCTAAGACCATGTTCTTTTCCTCTCCTGCAACTTCTCTTGTCACTTCCTTGTGTGCAATTGCTAAAAGTTTCAACATTCTATGTATTTCTTTGCTCTCGTGGGGTGGCAGCTGCCTAAGTTTTCCAATACTAATGTCGACAATGGCAACAGCAATGCCATCTGCATCTCTCAAAGGAAAAGCAAGATGCCTTTCACCATATGCATCGGCAGTCAGTGTCTCCGAAGTATCAATACATTTGAATAAATAGTCCCTGGAAGAAAGATGTATCAGTAAAACAAATATTAGAGAACTATTACACTCATAATATCAAAAACACTTTTAAAAAATCAGTTTTTACAAGGGAATTACACATTTCTGTCTATTAAAATCCTTTAAAAGTTCTGTGTCTGGTCTATGTTGCTTTACCCTTGGCCTGTGACGGAGAGGGATTTTACTCCTTTACACCTACGCCCAATAACAAGCTCTTCCGCCTGCTACCCGTTGCAGCACCAAGAATATGGATGATAGAAGAAGAGGAAGAAGAAGAAGAAGAAGAAGAAGAAGAAAAGTACTATTTAGAACGGAGAAGTTTCACGAGGAGTAAGACTGTTGGCTGTTGCGAGTGACACCACATTTTAGCCCAATGCAAAAGTAAACAAAATGGGCAATCAAAAACAATTATTTGTTAATTGTCTAGGGGAAACAATACAAGAATTATCACATGACAATAAAGGAAGATAAATGACAATATTCAAATGTCTAATTGAGCACATACTACAATAATACTACTAAATAATACTATATAAAGATGTACTTTAGAGTCCCTATCTTAATATTTCTCAAACCTTANAGAATATGGATGATAGAAGAAGAGGAAGAAGAAAAAGAAGAAGAAGAAGAAGAAAAGTACTATTTAGAACGGAGAAGTTTCACGAGGAGTAAGACTGTTGGCTGTTGCGAGTGACACCACATTTTAGCCCAATGCAAAAGTAAACAAAATGGGCAATCAAAAACAATTATTTGTTAATTGTCTAGGGGAAACAATACAAGAATTATCACATGACAATAAAGGAAGATAAATGACAATATTCAAATGTCTAATTGAGCACATACTACAATAATACTACTAAATAATACTATATAAAGATGTACTTTAGAGTCCCTATCTTAATATTTCTCAAACCTTATCAAACCTGCACGAAAAAAAAAAGAGACACTTAATTTGTTTGACATTATCTCTTGCTTCATATAATTCAATCAGTGGAATGCTATTTCAATTGCCATCATAGAAAACGTGTTAATAGATGTTTACAAATTTTTTATTCAAGAACTATATTTATTACATATATAAAGAAAACAAAAAAAATAACAATGAATAAAATCTGACTCCTTCTATTTTACCATTCTTTGGACACCATATGCTTAGGGAAAATTAATTCAAAAACTACAAAGTGCTTCTACTTGAATATCAGATGTAAGCATTTGGTATAAATGTCTAAAGTTATAAAAACCATTGCAAGAAATAAAAAAAATATAAACCCAGCAAGATCTATCACAAAATATCCTATAATACATAATAAACAGAAGATTTCCTGCAAAAATTAGAATAAGACGCTTCACTAACCGGAATAAGTTGTCTTTTCTTTCTAGTCTCGGGGGCTTTTCAAAGTATTTTTCATGGTTACTGTGACCAATAGTTACCATCTTTCGAAGAACAAGACCATCAGATGCCTGAAAGAGTGGTAGCGTAAAACAGAATGGCGTACAGAAATTTGATTATGCCGCAAAATTTATGTACATTAAGTAGATAAGTATTATTACTCAATAGATGTTTCATAGTAACATTGCATAGAAAAGCAAGAAGACACACCAAGTTCATGGAAAAGTTTCTATAGCTTAGGACTAAATAAGCTCCAACTGCTTTGTTCTACCTGGGATGATACATCTATACAAACCTTCTAGGGGCGATATGAATAGGAAAAAAAGACAATTCAATTTTAGGAAAATCATAAATATTATTACTGAAAGCTATTGTAGATGAATAAACAGAAAAGGGAAAGCCTCACTTTCACTTCAATTGTCATTGTGTGGATATTGCAATGACACCTGTTTCTAACATCATAATCCCTGGAAGTTTCTTGTTAATTTTTTTCCTATTCAAGAGAAACGTAACATCTCCCTTCTCAATAGGAAACTTCATAACGAGTCCATTATGCAAACGATTAATCATTTTAAATGCGCTTGAAAGCGTTTTGGGTACAAATGATGTGAATCCACTCCTTCTTGAATCAGTATGTAATCGATTTATCGAATCGATACGGGCAGCACTAAAAGATATCCACTGTAGTCTGACTCTTTCAACAGCAATGAAGAAAAACCTTAAGTACAACTTAATTTCTTCCTCTCTTTCTCTTGTCACTGCTACTATCCCACCATTCTTCCCACCAACAAATGAAAAATCCCTCATTTATGTAAAGCTGATGCACAACATTTTCATTGCCCCTACCCCCCCCCCCAACCAGATATTCATACTGTACTTTACTTGCAAGTGCCACTTGCAACAGAAACAAAGTGTTCTGTTTCTCAATTAAACTGACACTATTTACAGCAAATGAAAACCATTTGCTACTTGTTTCTCTTGCTGTTGCATCTAAACACTCCAGAAAGAGTCAAAAGCTCTCGCAGTTATCAATCTTGCAGGTTAAAAAAAAAGCAAAAATGCTATGTCTTGTCGAGTGCAATCAACGTTTAATTTTACCAAGGCAGTAGTTAACATGGTGCGAGTGACAAATGAAATCAAGATAAAGGAAGAGAAATGTTGAAGCACAACTTCCAGGCTAAAAACTCCAATAAATATAGGATGATAATGTTCAATGCCTCCATCAAATAATCTTCGATAAGCATTTCAAGGAACCAAATTCCACTGAGTTGTAAACTACATATTTGCAACTTTGTTATTAAACAATATTATTATATTATTGTACCTCTTTGGGTTCTTCTTTTGAAGTGCTGATACCATATATTTGGGTCGGTTGATTTTTAGGTGTACCTGACGTTTATTGGGAATATTGTTTGTTGCTTTGCATAGAAATCTGGCTTGCCACAGAGATAAAGTCAAAACTTCTAAACAACAACATTTTAGAGGAAGTGCCTTCTAAAAAATGATTTGCCTTTTGTTATAAATTCGTCAATCCCCTTTAATGGACTTTTTGTTGCATCAGTATCAAATCTCTGGTAATACACATAGACAGAGCCACACACACAAGCACAAGCACATAAGACAACTACCGGAAGCCTTGTCCACCGAGGGGTAAAATCCAAAAACTGATACAATTTTCAAAGCACGTACCTTTAAACCGGGCTCTACCAAATAAATATTAACTTCATGAACGTTTGGACTTCTTCTCAGTATCCAAGAAACTGCAGATTCAGCAATCTTAATCGTCTTTCGTCTCATGTCGACAAACTGTGTTGCAGCACTAAGTGCCTTGGCGACTCCCTAAAAATTAGATGCGTTATTTAAAAAGTAAAAGATGGTTGTTTATTAATTGATTATTGCTACAGCAAATGCTCTAATATGTAAAAATGCGCTGTATAGGATAGTTTCCTAGTTTAATTTCTTTTACTGATGTAAGTAGCTTAATTTCTCTAAATACTGCAAGTGCCAGTTTTTGACAATTATATTACAATAAAACGCATGCGTATTGGTTTGCGCATTACAGTTCTGATTAATTATATCCAGCATATTTCTTCATAACCCAACTGTCAAGAGTCACTACAACTCTTTGTACTATAAAAAATAATGAGACACTGGGCAGCAAGACGATGCCATAGATCACGGTCTTCGGCCAGGATCTGTACGTTGCGAAAGAAAATTCGCCTAGCGAGAAGTTCCTCCCGAAAGGTGGCTGGCCAGGTTTTCACCGGTCTGCCTCTTTTTCGTTTTCCTCTCAAACTCAATATCTGATCAAGGCAATATGTATATATATATTGCCTTGACCAGATGATCATCATACAAAGTTACATTACCAACCACTAACTGAGCAGCTATCTAGATCTTACACTCATACCTGGAGCCAAAACATCACTCGGTATACCCCCGCTATATAACCGAAATGTAAAAACACCTTTAGAAGCCAATTTTCTATAAGTTTTTGACAACTATTTCTCTAAATCAGCAAAACTCAAAAAAATCTTTGATACCACCACAGTAAAATCTATGCTGTTGGGTATGCTGAACGGTGTGATAGACCATAAATGGGTTCTACTGAAGAATACAGTAAGTGCATCGAAGGAAAACTGCAGCTAATGAAAGCAACGGAGCAAATCAATAACAGTAAGGAATTTGCACCTAAGTTTCAGTAAGGAAGGCTACAAATTATTTGCAGTTAATAACCAAAGGTATTTATTAGAAAAATCTACTAGTGGGGAGATAAGATTGCATACATCATCAGCCTGTTAACAAAATCTTGAAATATTTCTATGACAATGCTACAGTGAGTAAAAATAACAATACTGAAATATAAATGTCCCTTTTCTAGCGTCTGCTTCTACTATAATTAATACACATGTATATTATTAATACTTCTAATATTCACATGAAAATTCTACTATGAAAATCACATGAGTGCAATAGCAAGATAGCATTTAAGAACTGTCCTAATAATTCGATTTTCAAAGCTAATGGTAACCACACCTTCCTAAAGTAATTTTTAGATCTACAGAGTATTCGGGGGGCTGTTTAATAAAATTTTGGCAGCTAGATAGTTTATACCTAATAGCTTTGTCAAATACATCTTCAGGGCAAGCATTATTCAAGGTAATTTACTTAATTTTACTTATTTTTACTGATAATTTTTCCAGGGGACAAATACCGATAGCAAGATGAACGTATTACCCATTAAAGGTTATCTAGAGAAACACACTGGATGAAAAGAAATAGGAAGTTTTTTCCACTGAAACATCCAAAACGGTAGACATCTACCCTGGCTAATTTTTTTTATTATCGAAAACTAACGATTGGCACAGGTTATTAAGCTCAGAGAGCAGCTTCATTTTTTGTGAGTTAAAAAATTGTAATCATTAATGGCATACAAAATATTAACCAAAGCCAGATCCAGTGTTCAGCTCGTCACTATTAATTTTTTTATTTATTTAAAAAATACCTATACAAAATAAAAATTTCAGTGTTAATTACACTGCTATTAATACCTGTCCTGTGTATAAAAATCAAAATTGTTACAAACAAGAGTATAAAATTTAAGTTAATGCCAACTCCTGTAAAAATGCCACTAAACGAATGGTTATGGTTACATACAATGGCTGCAATAATGTATCAAGGAAAATTTAGTTTCTTTAAATTGCTTATTAAGAAGTTTTCAAAACTGAATGGTAATTTTAGTTCTCCATAGTTCGATGGGGAATGCTTTGAAAATATTCGGACACCCACTGAACCGTAGCCTGACCTGGAAAGTTTCAGTTTAGGAACACAAAAAATAGGAATTACTTGTTGTACGATAGTTATTAATCTATATTTTAAAAACATTTTCATAGAGTTTTCATCAATTTATTGCAACATTGAAAAGTAAACTCGACTTATTTACTCTCTAAACTCATCATCTGTACAAATGCATCTTTTACAGTCTGTGTTTGAATGCAGGTTATATTGAGCTGAACAAAAGGAACGTTTGTAAATTGACTTTTGATATCAAAGAAAAACAGCACAAAATTTGATGTGTTTACCAAGCAGATTTTTTTTACCTAATGTAAAGGAGTGTTTAAGACAGAAACTGGAGTATTTTCTACTACTGGTTGAAATAGAAGAGCAAGTTAATTTGTCAACTGGTGCTGGGAAGCAGCAAAATGTCTCTTACTAAAATATAATTTTGACAGATAAGGAAAATATATTTTTCTGCTTTGACACTGTTCGCTGTCACGGCCCACGCGGTATCTTTTCTTTCAACTGTACTTGTTATTGTCTTTGCCCCACACAAGTTATAGCATTACCAAAATTCCTCGTTTATTCAACCCTTACCCCTCCCTCTCCAAAAATGTAAACTAGACGATGCAGTTGTGACAAAAATAAATATACACATTGGTTGATAAATACCTGATAAAAAGAGATTTCATGTGTGACAAATATAGCCTTTTCATGAGGATCCGACATTGTGTCAATTCCTAGGACCCCAACAACCTGTTTATCGTGGTCTTTTAATGGCAGAACAATAAAGGATCCTTCTATACACTAGAAAGAAAATTAAGTATTAAGATAAGTACTTGTTTATATTCTTTATTATAGCAACTACACATGCCATGAAATCTGATTGTCATTCCTACAGGATAAAAGCACCCAAGGGATAAGCTAATCAAATTCAAAATCCCTACTTCTGGGATAATCTCGATACCTCAAAAATCCATTTATCTGTACCACTAAACTATTTCTTTTAAAAAAGCTTTTCTCGTGCTTGCCATTTTTTGCTTGTTAGTGTTTTACAATCTTTCAAGAAGGGTGGCAAGAGGAATGATATTTCTAACTCAACATTAAGTACCCTCCACTCAAACCCCTTCCCTCATCACAGCCTTGCTTTGCACTTTACTAAAACCATACGGTAATTGGGATTATATCCACAAATCAAAATTCATATACAACAGGCATAGAACTATGTAGAGCAATGCTTAAAAAAAATGCAACATTAGAGACAGAAAATATCTATAACTTTGTTGTACTATAATCGAATAGTTTCCACCCTCACAATTTGCTCTATGATACTCCTAAAAATAAAGTCTTAAAACTAACGAAAAATCTTTAGACGTAATAACAATCAAAGTCTAAAAAATGAAATGAAGCCCTTTTCTTAAGAGTCATTGCAATTAATCACAAGATATTAAACCCGTAATTCGTGACAGTAAAAACCTGTTGTCGTTTTTATTAAGAGCCGCTAATGTATCATCAACATGAGATAAAAAATGCAGTTGATGACTTTATACGGCAAATGCAGAAAACCGAAAACCGAAAACTTGATACCGTACAAAAATAGCTTTCTAAATCGAGTTAATTCCCCCCAAAATACCCCTCCATTACAGTGATCTTGGAACAAATTACTAAGTCAAAGTCCCAAAACTTCTCATGCTTCTTGAAATGGTCTAAGAACGTAAGCTGTATTGTGCTTGTCTGCCATATATTCGAAAGAATTTTACTTTTTCAACAACAATATTGAGTTTTCAATTTCCTACACCTATGGCGTATCCAGAGAACAATAATTTATACAAATAATTCATTTTCAAATACAGTAGTCAGGAAATACCTGATGAAAGAAGGAAGTTTATTACCTCATCCCTCCTTACTGGGTTCCACAGATGAACTCCACCGTTGTTTAAAACTCTTGGTACATGTATAGGTTTTCCAGAGTCTACTGCTGCAAAACTCACATTTGACATATCACGATGTAGGATTTTGTTCAAAACAAAATTGGTATCTTCCTGGGTACACGCAACGTATCGGAGAAAAGTTGATCCTCGGTGAATGGTTCTTAGATCTTCATTTCTCTCTAACATAGCGATATAACAACTTAGTTTTTTGTTTTTGCCATGAAGCTCCGAATCTTTGAGTAGGCCTTGAAATGCTGTCTTGAAAACTGGTTCCAGCAATGCTCCTGATGTTTGCGAGGACGTATCAATTGCTAAAAGTAGTTTCTGTCGAAACTCTCCACGTTTGCGTTCCTCAAAGGAACGCTGTAACATTAAGGAAATAAAATGTAACTTAGAAATGAGAAACTATAGGTGCATAGTCAGTATACAACATAACGATTAATTCTAAAACCAAAACGAAGGAATTGATCTTTCTGAATATTTGTCTTAACAATACGGGTATAAATAAAAAACTACTGAATAAAATAGTCACTCTAGGTTGACACGTATTTGAAATTGACTTTACCTAACAACCTTAAAAGGAACTTCTTCCGAGACGTTGTCCAGCCAGTTTTACTTTATGGATCCACTACTTTGACGCTTCTCAAAGATCAAATAAAAAAGCTACATGGTACCTACACTAGAATGTTGAGGGCGATTTTCAATAAACCTTGGACCGAGCATACGACATTAGCAGAATTGTATGGAAACATACCAACATTTAGCGACACCATAATGGAAAGACGAATTAATCTCATCCCAGCTACTTTGGAAGCCAACGCATGGTCATACGTCTTGGGGAAGACCTTGCAAAACATATGTGGATTTGTTATGCTAAGTGCTACCGAACCGCAAACAGCAATGATGGATCGGGACATATGGAGACAACGAATCAGAGTAGCCCGGGCAATCCGCCCAATTTGGAAGAAGAAGGTTAAGAGGAATTGAAAGTCGTTGGTCTTGCAAAGCATGAGGGCAAGTGACTTCTGGCTTTCATAAAAATTAATACTGGGACTTACATTCTTCTGTAAGCCTACCGTTCAGTTCTCAACCCCTGCATCTATCAATTTGTTATACTGTTGTTTTGAATTCGTCTTGAAAGCCCTGGCAATGAAAGTCTGCATCTTTTAATTATTAATTATCCAGCCAAGTAGAGAACGTCAAAAACAAGCGTCATACAACTTATCTAGTAAACGAAAATACATGTTGTTTTGCATCTGTTAAAAGTGGACTCAAAATTCATGCTTAAGAGATAGAACTTAGATAGATATATAAATGGATTGATAGATGGAAAGATAGATAGATGTAAAGATAGATAGATGGAAATATTTAGATAGATGGATAGATAGATAGATAGATAGATAGATAGATAGATAGATAGATAGATGGATGGATGGATGGATGGATGGATGAATGGACGGATTGATTGATATGCAGATGCGAAATCTGGCAGAAAGTAAATACATTTAACAAACACCCCACAATGAATAAAATAAGGAACATACCTCGACGCTTGTAGTAAGAAATGCGACAAGAGGCTCAAAGCAATCTTCGTCAGGAAACTCAGCCACAATGCTACGAATCAATTTATGAAAAGCTCTTCGACTCAAACGCGTCAGTTTTTCTTCAAGTATATCACGAACTAAAACAAAAATATAAAAAAAGTAGTTTAATCTATGACACAGGCCTAAAAAATTATTGTAAAATTTATGTAATTCTGAAATATTCATTATGAAACTGCATAAAATTTATCAAAATATTTTAACAATTACAATACATCGGGTAAACATAAGAACATAGGGTCTCCTTGGCTAAGAACCGTAAAGGGCATTAAGCCACTAACTGTAGGCAACTGTTAAGGAAAGACAGAAAAAAGGCTAGGCAAAGAGATGAAAGTTGCTCTCAGCCTTAAAAATTTTCAAGTTATCGAGGAAAGCACCCCGAAACCAAAGTGTTTCAGAATCTAGCGGTCCGAGGAAAACATTCAAAGAAAGATCTATTACAACGACAGGCAACAACTGCACGAAGATAACCACGTTGAAAGGAACGATGTACACGAGATGCAACAAACTGAGCTGATACCGGCGAGGAAAGCTTAGTAGAACACCTCCCAACATAACGCTTATAGAAAAGCCCAAGACTAGGACTCTTTCCTCGATGAAACAAAGGACGAAGAGTAGCAGCAAAATTTGGATCTCAAGTTATAAAGGCATCTCCGATTAAAAATACCAAAATGAGATGAGGGAGCACCAGTCCAGATAAAAAAACCAGTACTCCATATAAGGGCAGATGGTAGATTTATAGACAGGCAAAATGGCATCAGGTGTAAGGTACTTTCTAGCGGAATACAGAAAACAAACATTTTCAGAAGAAGACTCAACAGATTAACCCAGAAGGAGAATTAACCTCACCACTTAAAACTTTATAGTTCCATATGTCGACTTTTTAATCGAATACGTATAGCATCCTATTCTACTATAAACGTAACACAGAAAACTCAATATAATAGAAAATAACAAAGTTTCTAAAAATTTATGCCAAAAGTTCAAAGAGTAATGTAGTTCGTGTGAAATAAACCTGGTAAATAGTTAAGGCGTATGGATTTCGGGCTGAATATTGCAAGCAGACATTTAGTTAGGTGGAAAACAAAATTGTACAGAACTGGTTTCGAACCAGTGCCCGCATCTTTCATGGTTATTTACTCTATCAACCAAGCTCCTGGCGCATCTCCCCAAATAGGAATATTATTCTAATTTGATCTTTCATTTTAATGAACCGCTTTCATAACGTGGAAAGCAAGATTGCCAAGATAGTTTGTTTGAGAAAAATGCGTCGATAGCTGAGTTGATCGGGGTAGATAGTCAAAAGAGTCACTAAGTAAAAATTCGGATCTAATTCGGTACAACTTTTCCGTTTATTTTGCAAATTCTTGCAAAAAAGTCTTGCAAATTTTATCCTTCAGAAGGTGTAGATAAACAAAATTAAAAACGGAGGATTAAATTACATGGCCAATGCTACTATTTCGAATACTTATTTAAGATTACTCTTTGAACTTTTGGCATAAATTTTTAGAAATTTTTAGAATGCTAAGAATTCTTTGTGACGTTTTCTAAAATAGTTATTTGAAACTATAATATCAGCACGATCAATTTCCTGAAATTGTCATGCGTGTAACATTGCAGACAACAAATAGTATATTCTGTAGAAAAACAAAAGAAAGTTAAATTTAGATCGTACTATACTGGGAGAATGTTACCTTTTTGAAAAGTATCTTCCCCGTCCTCTCTCCATTTTGACAAAACGAGTTCTACTTCACTTAGCTCAAGAAAACCGGATCCATCAATGTCCCATATGTCAAAGAGTTGGTCCACCATCCGACGTCTCTTTGCAGATCTTGCTTCAAGTCTTGCCTGGAAATGAAACAATCCTATTATTACCATTATTTTCACAGAGAGAAGAAAGGAACAAGAAGCCTGATCGTACAGTAAAGTAACGTGATCAAAATGGAATAGGGGCACTCGGCCCTTACTTTAAAGTCAGCACCGAAGGCAGGAAGTAAGACAAAGATGTAAATAATACTTACACGTGCAAGTCTCTCCATTTTCTCTTCTTCGGTTTCTCTATAACCAGCCCTTAAGTATCTTACAATTGCTTCAATGGCATCCCTATGCAAAATGAAAAATACAAATTATGCTGAAATTTAAGCAGAAACATGCAGTGTCTGAGAAAATATTTGAGGTACCCAATGAACACAATTTTTTTATACCACTGAGTGGCTTGGTTTTGAGGACTTATTGGAAAAAGCCACTTCGCCTTTCGGCTGATTAGTACAAATGTTTATAACAATGGTCCTTCAGTCAGTTGACAAGCGGTACTACAAAACCGATATAAAAACTTGTAAAATATGTTGTTAAAAAGTAATTTGGGAAGGTAACAGTTGTATTCTTACTTTAGTTACAAAAAATGTAGGATATAATTGCCTATTTTCATCATGGTTAGGTTCGGAGAATTAATTGGTTGACTTCTTTTTATCTTATACTCTATTGGAGAATACTTTCTTGATACTGCATTATCTTTTCCTTTGTACGAAAGCTAATTTCTTATATTCTAAAGATGATTTAGCTGATTGCAGCATGGTTTCGCTCTTTTCCATGAAAAGGATTACACGCTAAAACACTGGCCCCATTAAATGTGATTTATTTATATAAAAGCAAAACAAAAGTACAGTAATTCAAAACTACTCTCACAAACCTCCTTGGTGCTTCTCCAAGGAACTTGATGATTAAATTGCAGAACTGAACTTGATTGAGTGAGTGAGGGTCAAATGCAGAGCCAGTGGTAATGGACTGAGCGCGAGATTTGGATGGGGAACTAACTGATTCCGACACTAAAAAGATTCAAAAATAAAAGGAAATAAGAATGTAAGTAAAAATTTAAATATAATTTATATAATTAATAGAACAATATTATTAAAAACGAAAATTACAACAGAACAAACAATGTTTGCAGCACGAAATAGTGCTCTGAAAGGGGCACTTTACTTTATCCTTGGCCATTTATACTTCACAAACTTTCACATTTCATGTCAACAGAAATAACAGAAATTTGAAAACGTCATCTTGAATCGAAATACTGAAAACAAAAACATAAGTCAGAAAAATATAACAACTTCAAAAAAAACATCAATTTTTTCATACACCAGAATACATTTGTCAGAGTTTAAAGCATCTAATACTACGATAAACAAAGGCTTGTCAAGTGACAGCATTGGTGTTGTAATGCTATTTTCGTTCCAAGAACAGTAAAAAACGTGTTAATTTTTCTTCCGCAACGAGAAAAAATGGTACCGCATACAAAATTCCATGTCTTCCAAGGCATCATCCTAATGTCTACTTTATCCTCATAGGTCTTTTTATCAAACTGGATGGTAAAAGTTATATATAGCTTTGGTCACAAAGCAAAGGAAAAGGATTTTACAGAATAACGAGTCAAGGGAAAAATATGTGTCCTTCGCATAATTCAAATGATATTATAGTAAATTTTATTGCAATTAGAATTGTATTATATCCATGATGCTATTGCACAACACACTGCAGTGAAGAATTTCATTTCTAATCTATCTATTCATCTATCTATCTCTCTCTCTCTCTCTCTATATATCTATATATATNTCATCCTAATGTCTACTTTATCCTCATAGGTCTTTTTATCAAACTGGATGGTAAAAGTTATATATAGCTTTGGTCACAAAGCAAAGGAAAAGGATTTTACAGAATAACGAGTCAAGGGAAAAATATGTGTCCTTCGCATAATTCAAATGATATTATAGTAAATTTTATTGCAATTAGAATTGTATTATATCCATGATGCTATTGCACAACACACTGCAGTGAAGAATTTCATTTCTAATCTATCTATTCATCTATCTATCTCTCTCTCTCTCTCTCTATATATATATATATATATATATATATATATATATATCTGTCTATCTATCTATCTATCTATCTATCTATCTATCTATCTGTCTGTCTATCTATCTATATATATTTGTATACACATGAAACAATTATTAAAATAAGCAGTGACTGTTTTGTTTTCCGTTGGTTTCTCATTACAAAAATACAATACACTTCATTTCAATTCAGTGAAACAATTTTGTCATACTATTGGAAAAATTAGTGGTAAATCACTCTGTCTAAGTTGCATAAAAAACACAGATGAATGTTGAATTTGGCCAACATGCCAGTTACATGCAAAAAGTTGGTCTGAGTGGTAACCCAAACTGTGTATGCGGTGACGTGCAAACAGCTCAACATGTACTGAATTGCCGTACGACAGGCATCAGAAGCGATATCAGCACTGTTGATGACGAAATTCGAAATTTGCTGAATCATAACAAGCTACCAGATATCTAATCTTTCAAGCTTTTTCCATAGTTTCTTATTAGTTCATACTAATATATAATGTGTTTTTTTTTTGTTTACTAGACAGCTTAAGTAAGTCACTGGGTAGACTTCCTGCAATACCAGAGAAAGGTGTACAACTGCTGCACTACGCTTCCCCTTAAGTTTGGGTACCAAAAAATACCGCTTTAACGTTAAATTAATATCAATGTTGCAAAATGTCTTCCAAGAAAAGAAAGAATTCGAGACAACAGGAAGTGAAGTTAACAAAGAATAAATAGTGCAAAAGGCTAGGTAGTAAAAATTGCAGCACCCATGATACTATTCCTTCAGTCGTATTACTCGCCAGTATAGCACGTAGGACAAAGAGAAATAACACAAAAAGTATTTAAAGTTGAAAGCTACTTTCTGTGTGAACATGTAAGGAAGAGGATTTCCCAGTGTAAAAAAACCAACATATTAATTGATATACAACTCAAAGTACTATCACCATTTTACGTCGTTAAAACACTGACGCCCTCAAGAACTCTGTCACTGACAAATGCATGTCTAAAGAATTACCAACACTACTCGACGTCTTCTTAGCTCCTATTGAGCAAAGAATGTAGGGAAAGGAGAACTACCAAACATTAAGATTGAAAAGTGTTAAACCAAATCAGAAAAATATAAAGACAAAAATTGCCATACAATATCAAAATTTCAAACATCAGCTAAAAGAAAACGATTTGCTAAAATTCCTTCCCAATAAGAGAGTTGTTACATGCACTATAAAGAAACCACCATATAAAGCGTCCAGTTTTTAAAGAGACTGAAGTACTAGGAAAATAACTGAAAAAATCTCAGAGCATTTCAAGGCAATGATAAAGGACGTCCTTAGAAAATGTGATCCGCAGAAAGCCATACAGCTCTCATGCAAAATACTCTAAAGACAAATAAGGAAAATCTGCCACTTCAAGTTTCTGCTTACCCACAGTCAACTTAACATAAGGTAACATTGCAAGTCACTGAATACCCCTCTCTGTTATTCTCTGAGTGTTAAATCAACTCGCCTAGAAAAGAAATCGCAGACGCCTAAAAACCAGTGGTATTGGAGGAAGATAAGGTTGTATTAAGGATGGACGCAAGTTCTTTGTGCATCAGTGTACCTATAAATGACAAGATACAAGATTCTGTGGATATGCTTTACTCAGGGTGTACGCATTTCACCGGTAGAGACAAAGGCATTTAATGAACTGCGCAATCATCAATACTTCTAACATCCTCAGATAGACCCATTAAGGGATGAAGTCTACCAGTGCCACTATCAGCAAATGGGTGGCTTAAGAAATGAAAAATATTCAGGATAATCCAAAATTATACACAGGATATATGACGACGTGTTGTATTAAAAAAGAATAGTGCGACGGAGTGGAAGGCACAGGAAAGCAATGGTTTATATCCAACGATAAATTTAACAATCGAAGGAGAGGTAATGAGTTTTATCATGTTTATGGATATCTTGATTATTAGAAATAGTGGTAAACTAACATCTGCATGGTACATCAAACAAGCTTTGAAAGGACTTATCCTGAAATATCCCGCATTCGCTCTCGAAATACAGCTCTCATAGGAAAAATTATCATCTCATAAAAACAGAACCGATGTGCTTTAGGTAAAATGCTTATTCCGTTTCGATTTATGGAAAATATTTTCCGCTTTGACTATGTTTTACCTTCAATATCTTGACACTTGGATTATAACTTGTTACATTACGTTACAATTACGTTACATTATCATACATATTTACAAAAGAGACCAAGAGACTACGTGCATTTGCACCATTGTGGCTATGACAGATCAAAGTGGAGTTTTTTATAACTCTACTGTATTATGTTTGCTTAAGCACAAGATCCTTTTCTGATAAAGTACAGCTTGATGATACTTGAATGTGTTAAAATTTAAAAAAAGCTGAACTCTTTGTATTACACGAGGCTTAAAAAAATACACAAGGTGATAGTGTATACTTGCACTTACATGATCTACTTTCGATGATGTCCCTGATTTCTTTTTCGAGTTCATTACTAATGGATAGTAGATTGGTAACATCGTGTTGTGTTTTCTCTTTGTTTTCATGTTCTGCAAAAAGAAAATTCAAATTTAGTAAAAATCTGGGGTTTTTCGAAACACTTATTCACTCGACAGAAAAAAAAAATAGGACCACTACATAAACTACTAGTTATGGGCTAGAATAAGCTATAATTAAGAAATAGGGCAATGAAATACAAAATTGAATTAAATAATGGCGTTACCTATTATTATAAAAAATTCTTTGTTAGAAAACAAAATTTAACCATTTATCCACATGTTCACAGCTATCTTACAAAAAAATCCTTTCCTAGTATATTAAAGTATAGTATAGTATAATATATTATAGTATAGTATGGTATAGTACAGTATAGTATAGTATAGTATAGTATAGTATAGTATAGTACAGTATAGTATAGTATAGTATAGTATAGTATAGTATAAAGTATAAAGTATAAAGTATAAAAAGTATACAGTCTAAAAAGTATACAGTCTAAAAAGTATATTCTTTTTCAGCATTCCCTATGAAGCTATTTATTTTCTATCGCAAGGAGTATGAATCAGACAAATAAGTATAGTACTTTTGTGAGCACTAAGCAAAGGAAGTAAGCAATAAAATTTTTGGACATTTTGATGGGGGTTGTAACTCAATTCATAAAAAATGCTCTAGACGGCACAGTGTAAAGCTGACTATGAAGATAAGAAGGGTCTTTAAAATCAATTAAACCAAAGGACAACTGAATTATAGGTTGATTGAAGAAAATAAATCTATTGTTAAGACAGTTTCTCCGGCTTTTTCATAAGAATTTTCAAAAAAGAATTTTTTAAAAACTTTTCCGGCTAGAGAGGACACAGCATAAAATCTGCATTTTAAAGAGTATATTTTCCCACAGATAAAATGATAGATAGAGATACAGCTGCAGTTCAACCACCTAGTGGTTTCAGGATGTCAGTTTTAAGATACGTTTTGGAGTAATTATTTTTGCAGAAATAACATAATCAGGCGTACTTTTGAAGTAACAAATATGCTGTTAACTTAAACAAACTAAGAGCCAAGAAATGGTTAGTTATTTTGATAAAATGAATTGTGATACCTTGTGCCACATTTTGTTTCTCATCAGCCATATTAATAACATCTGAAGAGCCAGTTGCTTCTGCATCCACATTGCTCGTACTTGTTTCAGTATCACACTGTTTCTCCTCTGGAGCTACCATACCTTCAACACTACCTTCCTTTTCCACATTTTCTTCTGAAGGTTGTTGTACTGTACTGAGTTCGTCATTTTGAATATTTTTCTCAGCTTCATCTCCAGTATTGATGTCTTGAGTGATATTATTGTTCTCTTCAGTTGTTGTTACCTTACTTGTATTTTCCATTACAACTGCTTCTTCAGGATGACCATTGTCATTAGCTACGAGATCTATGGAACTATCTTTTACTTCAGATACATCAGTTTCTTTTTCCTTCAGCTCTTCATGTTTTACTTCTAACTGTTCCATCCCAAAAGATGACTCTACTTCTTGTTTATCGTTGTCTAATTTCTGCTCTGCTGTTGCTTCGTCACATATATTATCACCATCTTTAGTTTCGAACATTTCTTTCTCCTCTCCTGTTACTTTAAAAATCTCCGTGTCTGTGTCACTTCCATCGTCATACTCTTCTTCCTCTCCTATTTCCACCACCGGCCCTACATACCAAAAAAGTTAAAGTTAATAAAAAACAACCAAAAGAAGAAAATCTATAAACTACGCTGTCCACAACGATTTAGTTCTTTTATGTCCCACCCATTCCATTTTTCTTTGTAATAATAATATGAAATATCATTTCATTGTTACTTCTAAATGTTCCATTTAAAATATATTATTTTAGTTATAATCACTATGACATCTTTAGCACAGTGTAGTTATTAAACTAATTTCGCATGGGCTAACATCGTAAATGGGCGTATTGATAAATTCGCTAAATTATTGATAAATTTTTCGAGTATGCTCTATCATCTTCAACAACAACAACAACAACATCACTGACGTCACCATGACCACCAAAGTATCATCGAATCAACAAGATATAAACTTATCATAGTATACTATGATATGTACAAAAAATTACATTTTCTACTTTATTCGAAATAAGACGTCACTAACATTGACAGTTGTTAAAAAAATTAATTCACCATACACCAACTTATGTTCATAACTTATATTTCATGAAAAAAACCCAACAAACCCAGCTCTCAGTAATGCCAACCATCTATTAAGAGAAACAATGGCTTGGGCTGTACAGTACTTTATTCCTTTGATAGCTAATTTTTACATATAGACATCTGTTAGTCAAGCAAAACTAGCACTGCTCCCCCAAATTATCATTTTTGTATACCTAGTACATTTTATTAAAAGTCAAGACATTTCAGCTTTCCAACAAAATCTTTCTTCAAAGTCATTTTAGAAAAACTGGAAGAGAAGTAAACAATGGTTTCAGTTCAGGGTGAGTAACAGAAGCAAGAAAAGTAAACAACAAAATGTCGAGGGCGTTTTTGGGGTGGAAACAAATTTTATTGTAACCAAGCAAGTAGCATACATGAGAATAAGGCCAAAAAAGTACAGAGAATAAAGAACGTCTAATATCGTGTAATGATCAAACTTTACGGAACACAAAAATTATGCCCACCCTTACGATTTATATAAAATCAAAAAAAGAACAAAATAGCCAAAACGCAACGAAATATACTTGGCGAAAGAGATTGTGGTTTTTAAATGAAAACTGAGACATTATCAAGTACAGAATTAAAGTTGACATGAGATTATAAGACTATAAGTAAGGTATAAACAAGGTATTATCGTTATGTTTATAGGTCACATTTTTTGTTAATGTTTTAATGCATATGTAGTTAATCGTGATTTTTGTATTTCTGTTGTTTTTATTGTCCAACTGTGCAAAAATACCTGACTGCTTTTAAAAATTTTCCGACGTTTTGTCCAGCAGTAATAAAATATCATTTTTACCCCTAATTAAAGGTTACTGTGTCATTTTCTGTATTGGGTTGATAATTTTGTTTGACACCTACATTTAAAAGTACTTGAATTGGCTGGTGTAATAACTGACAAGCTTTTTTGAAACAGAAAAAACATAAATTCATTAAATGCATACAAACTGATTTTGCTGTCGTAGCACTGATAGTAGAAATCAATTCACAAGTAGCTAGTTACGAAATGAAGCAAATACAAAATACATTTGGGCAAAGAATAGGAAGAACAACTATACTTTCAAGTGAAACCTATACAATCAAAAAATAATTTCTATAAATGCTCTCCACTGGTTAACTGCTTAATTTCATAGATGGGAGTGTAGGTGTTTGAACGTGTGTAGAAGGGCCACACCTGTTTCTTTCTTCGCATGGACATTTTTGCGCAAGCACTTGGGATATTCTAATCCTTAATAAACATGTAACTTCAAATTACATATTGCATTAGGTAATGCTAAATCAATAAGGAAAATCCTATTTAAGAGGTGTCTTTACGTCTATCTTTCGTTAAATACACTTACATCTTTTTGGATTACGCAACGAGGCTTTGATATCGGGATCGTTTACATTTTGATAAAATGTCTCCAATAATTTAATGATACGTTGACGATCTAATAATCCAGCCTTAAGAAAGAGAAACGAAAATAATCAATAAACAACTAGCGGTACACAAATAAAAACTTATTACTGTTACAATACTTGATGTTAGTTTTTTACTTTGTTTGTTAAAACCAGAAACTAAAATTCAAAAAATAAACGTTATTCCGTATTGCAGTGCATTGACTAGAGGCATGCGGAAATCAAGGTCAATGACAGAATACCTATGCTTCAATCGTGTGGAGCGGGAGAGTTTCAAATACTTGAGAAGTACAGTAACAGTGGATGGGAAATCGAGCTGTGAGGATAATCGGAGAGTGCAAGCAGGATAGAGAAATTGAAAGGACTCGACAGTTATTCTTTGTGTCAGAAGAATTCATTGAAAGTGAAAGTTAAAAATTTTGAGTACAGTTATACAACCAGCAATTAAATAAGCCATTGAAACACTCCCGCCCACGAGAATTGTTGTGAGGACCATTGACGGGAAATGTAAACATACATGCCTGAGGTGGTATGGACACATGGAAGGACGAGAAGATGAACATGTGACAAAGAGAGTTACAGGCGTGAGATTACCTGGGAAAAGGAAAAAAAGGCCGACTAAAGAGGCGATTAAGTGAAAAGATTAGAAAGGATATGAGGTAGTCGCAGCAAGTTGCGAGGATACAGGGGATAGAACAAAGTGGAGATCATTGCGTCAGTTAGCAGCTACCCTACAGAAAGCGGAATTGACTTGAAAAAGAATTCCGTGCATTGAAGAAAAAAGTAGTCTACAAGACGATGCAAACTTTGTGATCGGTTGGATGCCAAAATGAATTTCACTTCTAATACAAAAAAAACCCTATTTACTTGAACAATTATCGTACTTTGATACGATCAAAGTTAAATTGCTATGACGAGTGAAGTACAATAGTTTACAAAAACAACCTAACGTTAATAAGAAAAGTAAGAAGCTTACCCAGGAAGAGAAATATGGATAGTTATCTTTGCAAGATAGAGTGCGAGTGATTGTAGCGGTTCTAAGATGACAATATTCAAAGAATCGATTCATTTTAGCAGCATGTTGTTACGCCTAAAAGGATATACCAGAGCAGAATAGTTGTATGGGAAGTAACTAAAAAAACACGCTCTCGAATGTAGGTGTCACTAGGGGTCTATTACGAATTAATTTTTGAGTCCCTTTAATATGTACTTGCATTGCTTCAATTAGTGGCCATCTTTTTATTAGTGAGGATATTGTCTGTTTGTAAAAAATATTTAACAAAATGTTAAATATTAAATGTTAAACCCCTCAGTATCATTTAAGTCGAAAGAGCAAAACTTGCCCTGGTTGAGTAATAGCAGGACGGAAAAATCCGTACAGTATGTCAAGGATTTAATATGTGATAAATAAATTACTGCTATACAACTGCTTCAGACACAGAAGCAAGAGAATAACCAAAGCAGGCATTGTGAATACCCATTTTAATGTTAACCCAACCGTTAATATTAAAGTAAGAAAACAGTGTAAGAAAATACTGGCTTAAACAATGTTAAATAGATTATTTTAAACTGTGAAATAAGGTTATAATAACGGAATCAATTAGGACTTACCCCTCCATGATCGCATGCAATAAAAAGATTTGTAAGAATAGTCCTACGATTAAAATGAAAAGGTTTGTTAATAGAATGATCATGGAAGAATTTTCACATTACCGGAAATTTAAAGAGATGCTCATAGAGAAAAATCTGACCCAATAAAGCCCCTGGAAAACAGGCATTAAAATTTCCATTTCCTGTGAGAAACAACTGTCATTAGCTTCGCCTATACTCTACTGTTATTAAAAAACAGAAACTAAGGATTGTTTTTGTAAGATTCAAACAGAAATGGGAAAACTGAAAGTTTTAATTGCATAGTTAATCCAGAGGCTATACTTACTGCAAGTCCTTTTGCAGATATTTTTCCATCCAAATTTATCAATGTGAGAACATACTTGTGCAGACACGTTTTTAACGTGGGGCAAAAAGTAGGTAAGTTATGCCGAAAGTATGTGAAAACCATTCTTTTCTTACTCGATATTTCAAGGGCTAGTAAACGTTGGCAGAATATGTCTAACAAGCTAAAGGTGACTTTTGAAATCCAGTTTTTATAAAGACACACACATATATAATTGTTCTATACTATAGATATCTATCTACATACACACATACTTAGTATTAATAAGCAATTCAGCAATTTACAAATATAGTCAGAAAGTGCTACATTGGATAATTGCTTTCGGCACGTTGACAAGAGTAGCAAGACCACCAAAGTCCAAAGAACTTTTGCTCTCAATTCGGAGATACGTAAGTTGGAATTTACTTGGCCCCATGCAAAGCAGATGTTATAATCTTGTACTTCCTGGGTGCTTGTATACATACAAATGAACGGTATTTCTAAATCTTTAAAAGTAAATTCCAACTTTTCTAGACATACTCATTTTCTTGTTAATAGTAACTATGGTTGCTTGCTTTTGTGTAAGCTCTTACATATGAGTTGTAAGGCAAACTAACAATATTTGCCATGTATTGTAAAAAAATTTTATGCCGATACAGTGTCCTCAGTTTAATAAGAACACACAAGGACAATTTTCACAGTTGAAATTGTTCAGCATTGGCAAGAAACGTAGATAGGAGAGAAGCACTTACAACTAAAAAAGCTTGTGGATCCAAACCTACACGGTCTACAAATTTTACTTTCTCGGTTTACATTGCTTGGCTCGTCATTCAGTAAGTTAATGATGATGTTGAAGAAGAAGGATAAATAAGAAATTTGAAACGTCTAGACAATTCGAGGTACGTGTTTATATCATATATAATTATCAGTATGTTTCGTCTTGGCTCTGTCAAGTTTTTCTATAATTTTTTCTTGCATTCCCGCTGCCATACCGTGAAAATTTGTAATAGTTAAAGCAAATTTACACTCATCTTGGATAATCAATCTAAAATCCAGTCGTCAAATATAAAGGTAACTTCCCTCTACTTGAAAGCAAGACAGAGCAGTTGGAGGCCATAAAAAGCAACTAAATGATTAGGGGCTATGACCAGCCAACAAAATCGTACACAATAACTCTCCCAAACCAACACTCATGATGTGACTCTCTATCTGTGTGTGTGTTCGTTTGTCTGTCTGTCCCTCTGTCTGTCTGCCTGTTTGTCTCTGTCTGTCTGTCTCCATTCTCTCTCTCTCTCTTCTCTCTCTCTCTCCCTCTCTCTCTCTCTCTCTCTCTCTCTCTCTCTCTCTCTCTCTCTCTTTCTCTCTCTTACACACATGTACTTCGAAATGTGCCAATGTGGCAAGACTCTCATTGATATCCACAATCCAAGTCATAAATTTTTTGTTACAAATACCTTTGAAAATGACATAAAATCAAATTACTGTGGAAGTCACAGAGGTGCCAATGCTTTATTGTGGAGTATGGGATAGCCAGAAAAAAAGTTCCTGAAATTACTAGATTTATATTGAATATAGATATTTTCTAAACAAAGTACACGACTTTTAGGAAATGTATCCTTTGGTTCTGTATGGTCTGTAAATGCTTCTAAATTGTTTTATTGTTAGATTTTTTCCATATTCTTCCTGCACAAGAACACTTCTGCCAGGAAGACGTAGCTGCCTGGCGTATACTTATGATGAAAAATGGAAATTATGCACAACAGACAAGTTCTAATGGGCAAAACTCACAATTTACACCTTTAAAATGTGTTAAAAAAGGAATCATACATCAGTACGCTAATTTTGCAAACTCAATAATACTACTTCAGACTCAAAGAGTAGTTGTTGTTTTTGTCTTAACGGACTTGGAAAGAAGTATGCCGCCCTGTTCGTAAGTGTAAGTAGTCATCTAAATGGTAATGGGATGTGAAATAGCAACAAAACCCCATTGTTAAAAACAATATAAAGTTAAATTTTTGTATACTTTTTGAAGGTACACATATTTAAAATTGGTAAAGTAAGATAGTGAAAAAAACCCAAAGCAGCTCAAAAATTTCGCAAATGCACTTGAAATAATAGGGGTTAGTGATATCAAACCTGCAGTTAAATATTCATACTTTATCTTGCATTTATTTTTATGTACATATATATACAGATCAGTCTGTGCTAAACCTTGTGCTACGAACTCGCAACAAAATGCAGGTATGCCAAAAATCAAAGTGAACTTGAGAATCAACGACTACCATAAAGATTCCTAAAAAATAATGCAGTACTAACCAAAAAGTTTACTGTCAGTGAAAAATAAGAAACTATTATTAACGCCTATTATAATTTTAGAAGCATAACAGAACAACGAAGGTCCACTTAGACTTAACAAAGAGTTCAGATGCATGGAAAACATAGTGATGCATTTACCTCATTTAACAAGAACGTAACTGTATTAAAACATGAGTTGAAAAGAAACCTTTACGTTGTTTTTTTTTGGGGGGGGGGGGTGTTTCTCTCTTACTTCACCCTCTCGGTATATTTAATTCTTCCTCGTCGTTTACTCTTATGCCTCTCTCTCTATCTCTCTCTCTCTCTCTCTCTCTGTTTCTTTCTTTATCCTCTTGTAATATTTTATTTTTCCTTCTTCGTTCTCTCCAAATGTACTCTTTTTCTACCATGATTTCCCCTTTTTTCCCCTACGGATTGCGTATTTTTTATCTTTTTGTTTCATGAATCTTACATTTTCTTTTTCTTTGATTTCTTCTATTATTCACTTCCATCTCCACTCTTTTCATGGAGGTGGCACCTGATCAGCGCTGCTGGGCAGCCATGTCTGTATGTCCATTTCGATTTTAAATGCCCGAAATGGTTGACATGGTAATCGACTGATGATCCATGATATCTACTTTTTTCTTAGTAATTATCATCATCTTAATCGTTATTCTTCGTCATCTATCATTTTACATTTTCAATCACGCTTCACCATAGTTCTATCCTTCATACATCATTATTTTTCTTTCTCTCTGCGGATAGTTCATTCTTATATTTTTCGTTGTGTTGTCCTTTGTGTTGTGGTGTGGATTGCTCATGTATGGATTGTCCCATTATTGTCATTTTATCAGCCAGTTCCATCTTTGGCTAAAGTTTTCTGAGTGTTTCACTCTAATACTATATATGTATATATATTAACAGTTGTAATCTTCTGTGTACACAATATACCTTATTGTTTCCAGCTCTGCAGAAAATCTGTACTCTTGGGCCAAGTTTGACATATGCTTGAGAAAGGCAGCAAAGGTTTCTTCTCTAAAGCTTGCGGTGTATTTTCCAACATACTGAAAAAGTTAAATGATTAAACAAAGTGATAAAAAAGACAAAAGGAGCGAAACCTAGCAATAATATGCCAGCACTACTGGCATATTTAACTCTATAGAGAAATGGCATTGTCGAAATGACAAGGAATGAAGGAAAGATTCGGATAGAAATTACATCATCATTGAAATGGAATATTGTACAGTGCAGTATATTATCAATATTACCATTACTATTATTAATATTATCAATATCATTAGTATTAGTATAAGTATTACTATATTTATATTTATATTTATACAATTAAGCTTGTGTTCTGGCTGATCTTATTACCGTGATACTCTTACTAGGCGAGTCATAAAAATGATGATGATCTAGCAAGGGGATTTCTCCTTCATTACATCACCAATACTTTTCTTAGGATTCTGGCTGTTCCTAGCAAGGGAGTTTTTTGCATATCTGCAAAATTACATCGAATACCAATCTTCTCAAACAACTTCTCAAATCCTTTTGTTACACTTCCAAGGGCTCCTATTACCAGTGGCACTACTTGAACTTTCTTCATTTTCCAAAGTCTTGCTACTTCTCTTTTCAAGTCCTGATATTTTTCAACTTTTTCTTTTTCCTTCTCCTCTACTCTTCCATCTGCAGACTGTAATATTCACTATGATACAAGTTCTCTTTTTCTTATCAATTAAGACAATGTCTGGCCTCCTAGCCTCGATTACATTGTCACACTGTATATTGATATTCCAAAGACGTTTGACATCATTTTATACATCCTCTTCGGGAGTATGTTCATACCACTTTTCTTGATGCTTCAGTCCATTTTTCTTGCAAAGATCCCAATGGACTTTCTTGGCAACATTATCGTGTCTTCTCTTGTACTCTTTTTGTGCAACCTTTTCACATCCACTTACTATATGTCCCAATGTCTCTTCTCTCTTCCAACACATTCTACAAGTAGAATTGTCACATTTATCAATTCTATACATGATATACTTACTATTACCATTATTATTAGTAGTAGTAGTATTATTTTAAGGTATCGTTCCTCTAAAGATCTTGACATTAGCCTTTTTATCAAGGTAATTACGTAATGAATACAGCATTCGAAGTCTGGTACCTGTCTTTTTATATATTTTATTAAGGTTATTTAAGAGTCTAGAGCTGTTTCTAGGTATTTATAGCATCGATTTGGTTGTAGTTCATTGTCATTTTGCTCATTTCGTAGGTCTTTTTGCTGTCAAAAAACATGCCTTTACTTTTTCCTTTAATTAGGTTTATTCTCAGTTGATTCGTTGGGAAGTAAGATTATACAGTGTTCAGATCTTCGTTCAGTAATTGGTCTACGTTTCTTTGGTGTTTTTTTTTACGTAGTTTAGAGCATTGTCTGTGAAAAGCAGGGATTGTGAGTCTTTTATACAAGCTTCGAAGTCGTTGAAATAATAAAAACAAAAACGGTTCCAAGATAGACTCTTGAGGTACGCCACAAGTTCCGATTTGCAATTTTGAACATATAATGGAAGGCATTCACAGAACCGTCTTGAAAGATGCCCGTTATACCAAACCTTTTGAATTTCTCTCAGAGAACAGAATAAGTTTAGGTACCAAAAGCCTTTTAAATGTCAACATGCAGTACTCAATTGTGAGTTACGATTTTAGGTAGGCCCTCAATGTCATCTTAGTTGGAGTAATTTCTACAAGTGGCTGTTTTAGAAAGTATTTTATGATGATTAATTTTACGTACATATGTGAAAACGTCATGATCGATTAGACTCAAGGGAATAACTTTTGTATCTTTCATACTTGAACGATTTCTTGTCAGGATGACAGCTGTTACGATGTTTGGGCGTTGTTGTTTATATTCTAAAGATACGATCTAGTCTATGGGTAATTACTAATGCTTTCATTTCTTTGTGATTCGACGTGGCAAGGAAATTTACGTTTATATCTCTGTAAAAAGAATATTTTCATAGATACCACATTAATTTTTGTCAACGTTTCGTTCAAAAGTGTATTGGAATATTTTCCTAGATAATATGATGATTCAGGAGGTTGATACATGTACCTAACAACAAAGTTATTTCATTAAAAAATCTCTACCTCAAACCCAATAACCTTAACTCCTATTTTTCTAGTTCTGCTCGAATTTCCCGCTTAATATCTCTGGGCTGCTACATAGAAAAAACCTCCTCTTTCTCCATTTTCGACCTTTGTGAATAAACTGGCACTAAAGCATTCCGAATAACTTGGAATGTAATGAAGTTTTATGCGTTTCTGACAAAAGAAAGTTGTTTTGTCAGAAAGTCATAATGTAAACAAAGTTTGTAATTCTTCTTTTCAGAAAATACTCCTCTTTTGTCGTGAATGAGCTTAACTCTTCTAATTTTCGATAAATCATGTAAATCATTATAAGCATTTGGTGGGCAAAGGCGAAGTTCAATGTCTCCACAACATAAAAAGATAACTCTAGCTTGAAGATCTTGTAGCAAATAATCTCCCTGACTTGTTGCTTACATGCAACGAACTGCACAAAAAGTTATCTTGGCTGTGTTGTCTCACGATACCTTTTTAATCTCTACAGTGAGTTCATACTGAGAAACATTGAAGACCTGGATGGAATACAAATAGGCGGACAAAATATCAGCAACTTACGATACGCCAATTACACTGTTTTAAATGCGACTCAGAGCAGAAGCTACAAAACAGCCTTGACGTAGTTGTCCCAAAATATGAAGAATTAGGCTTTGAGCTCAACATAAACAAAACAGAGTGCAAGAACTATTTACATGTCATATCTTAAGCAAAGGGATACCAGTCCAACAGGTCCAGAGTTTTCGATACCTGGGTTTTACCATCACATTCAACATGAAACGCAACTATAAGATCACGAACAGAAGACCACTAGCAAAAGATTCCTTCTCCAGCCTACGTACCGCCCCCAACAATCAAAACATTACATTGGACACCAAAAAAAGAGTTTCGAAATGTACATCTGGTCAGTACTAACATATGGCTGTGCGAGTTGGAACATCAGTAAAGTAATTCAAGCTAAAGTGTAAGCAACGGAAATGTAGTTCCTAAGGAAGATGCTTCAAATATCGCAGACAGAACAAAAATCAAACGAGGAAGTCCTTGCCTTGGCCAATACCCATAGGTCACTCATTAAAACAATACGGCAAATTCAGGTGCATTTCCTCGGGAAAATATGAGACATCCTCATCTAGAACAACTTGGGCAGTTGGTAAAGAAAGAGGGCAGAAGAGCCAGAGGGAGATAGACCGTGACATTTCAACAGTCTCTAGACAACTGGGCTACTAACAACAGCCGAAGCTACAATAAAGTCATTCATGTCTCCAGTGAGAGGGTGGTTTGGATACGCATGACTCTGATGCCTGTATCAGGTCGAGCACCTAACCAACCAAGTACGCCAATGTACAACCTATTCCATTTAGAACTACAAATAGTGGTTTCTTTATGTAAAGGCAGCATAGAAACATAAATGTTAAAACTGATGCTCTTGGAATGACAGCAAACTGGGCTGATATCCTGGATGCTTGAAGAGAAAAAAGTTTAGACCTTTCTGCCAACTTTTAATACCAGAAAAGTCCTTATAAAGCCGCTTCATCATCATCATCATCATCATCATCATCATCATCATCATCATCATCATCATATTCGGTTTAACGTCCGTTTTACATGCTAACATGTGTTGGCTTCCATTATATCAAATTGTGCCATTTAAGGTCCAAGGATTGNTTAGAACTACAAATAGTGGTTTCTTTATGTAAAGGCAGCATAGAAACATAAATGTTAAAACTGATGCTCTTGGAATGACAGCAAACTGGGCTGATATCCTGGATGCTTGAAGAGAAAAAAGTTTAGACCTTTCTGCCAACTTTTAATACCAGAAAAGTCCTTATAAAGCCGCTTCATCATCATCATCATCATCATCATCATCATCATCATCATCATCATCATCATATTCGGTTTAACGTCCGTTTTACATGCTAACATGTGTTGGCTTCCATTATATCAAATTGTGCCATTTAAGGTCCAAGGATTGAGGGCGGAGAGCGACTTCTACTTTTCAAATATGAAATTACAAGAGATTGTTTGTAAATGTAAGTCTTTTCTTTCCTCTATAGTTATGTGAGTACTTTTTTATGATCTGCTTCTTTAACATGATAAGAAGGTAGTAGAGATTCTTATATAAATCATTTTAAACGCAACTCTGTAACAAATTAATTTCTACCAAAGATGATTGCTGGAGCAGATCATAACAACAAGTGAGATGGCAGTTAATGAAATAATCCGAAATTAATAAATAATCCATCAATAACATTTTGTATATTTTTGTAGTTATATTAGTTAACTACTGTTGTTTATGGACCTAAACAAAAAAGCAAATTGCTACTTCAAATATGAACAAGTTGCGGATCTTCATCGATCAACTGACGCTGTACTTCCAATGTCGTGCTTCATGGAAGAAACCTTTAATTTTCAGCCAGGCTTTTTATCCCTTTCGTATCCTGACTGGTGGCTAGATCTAATACGGAAGCACACGTTGATAATTTATGTCATTTGTAGTTGGGTTTTTTTTGTATTTGGTTCTTTTATGCACACTTCAATTAAGTATATCACATAAACAGGAACATGAACAACACAATATGAAAAGGCATTTAACTTAGATGGAAAACAAAAACAACAACACATATTAAAGGCTTCCAGTAAACAGTAAAAATATATAGATAGTAAATTGACCGAACACTTGTAATGATACAACCTACACATTGTCAAGAAAATACTTTAAAGATTTATCAGTTTAAAATTAAACTGGGTTCTAAATGTAACTTACCAAAATCAAATCATAAATCAAAATACACTACCATGTAGTTTATATATTTACCTAGGGCAGACAATCAAAGCTACCTAACGTTGACCATCTTTAAATATTTTATTGGGGTCATCATACACAATACAGAAATCCCTCTTCTAAAAAGTAGTTTCTATCTGCATGTGAGCACAATAAACTTACAGAAAGAAAAACAAAACAAATATGACAAATCACTTGAGAAGGTGGAAGCTTACAGTTCACTTAAAACCATAAAAAGCACAAATGAGTATTATGCCTATGTTTGGTAAATTAATAGGTGAAATTTCACCAGTTATCACTGGATGTTTCTTTGTACTTAAATATTACGGGAGAATTCCATTGTCATGCACAAAAGTAAAGTTACTATATGTAAGAAAATAAATTTTTACCTCTACATATTCTCTCATTCCTACCATTTTACCAGATACATCAGCTTCATCCATATCTAAATCTTCTAGTATTACTACAAAAAAAACATATACTGTTGATTTTAAGCCACAATTCCAAGTTTACTAAAGTTTGAAAACTTTATTTCAAAATAAATACTTACTTGCTGATGATGTGCTCATAGCACCGAGCAGAAAAACATATTTTGTTAGATAAGCAAATAAACTAGACAAATACAAAGAGAAAGCCAAACATGACTTGAAAATAGAAAACCCATGGCTATTGGATTACTTAGTCTCACCATACAAGGTTCGGTGAGGAATACCAAAGAAATGATATTACAAATGATATTATCCATCTTATTATGAGTATTATAGTTCTTGCTGCTTCCTGTCTATGCCATTCTATCAACATTATATTTGATAATGTCACTTTCATACTTTCCTATTTGAATTATCACTGACTTTGAAAATCAATCTTCAAGCGCTAATAATATAAAAAACAAAGAATCGAAGCCTCCTCTTGTATGATGCTGCTGGTGTCATTGTGATGGGCCCTGCTGTTTACCTGGATTCATTGCAATAACACAGCTGACAAANGGTAAATTAATAGGTGAAATTTCACCAGTTATCACTGGATGTTTCTTTGTACTTAAATATTACGGGAGAATTCCATTGTCATGCACAAAAGTAAAGTTACTATATGTAAGAAAATAAATTTTTACCTCTACATATTCTCTCATTCCTACCATTTTACCAGATACATCAGCTTCATCCATATCTAAATCTTCTAGTATTACTACAAAAAAAACATATACTGTTGATTTTAAGCCACAATTCCAAGTTTACTAAAGTTTGAAAACTTTATTTCAAAATAAATACTTACTTGCTGATGATGTGCTCATAGCACCGAGCAGAAAAACATATTTTGTTAGATAAGCAAATAAACTAGACAAATACAAAGAGAAAGCCAAACATGACTTGAAAATAGAAAACCCATGGCTATTGGATTACTTATCTTATTATGAGTATTATAGTTCTTGCTGCTTCCTGTCTATGCCATTCTATCAACATTATATTTGATAATGTCACTTTCATACTTTCCTATTTGAATTATCACTGACTTTGAAAATCAATCTTCAAGCGCTAATAATATAAAAAACAAAGAATCGAAGCCTCCTCTTGTATGATGCTGCTAGTGTCATTGTGATGGGCCCTGCTGTTTACCTGGATTCATTGCAATAACACAGCTGACAAAAGCAAAGAATGACCAAATTCTTTTATTCTCAATCATCAGCAACCAAAACGTTGAGTAAACCTGTCATTTTTATGGAGTTTTTTTGTACCACTCATTTAAACATACTCCTATTCCTGAGTGTACAATACATCAAATGGTTGTCTACTCAAATGAACAACTTCAAAAAGCTCTTTCTCAAGAAAATATATAAATTTATGAAACTAAGATAAAACTATATTAACATATTGATGCAGTGAGGAAAGCAGCAATATATATCATGTGAAGTATAAAGAAAGTAACACTAATCAAGGAATCTGATCATGACCTCGCTAAATGGTGCCTATCTTCTTTGTAGTTACCATCAACAACTATAATAGATAGCAGCTGATATATTTTGTTGGTGGGTGTATAACCTAAGGCAGGCGATCAAGAGTGCATTCGAAATTTAAGATTATGTATGGCGAGATTTACGAAGGGGTGCTTTGATGGGGTTCACTTCGCATAAAGGGGATAGCATGCTGTTTTTCACCAAGCATTACTATAACATAACTCATCACACTCAGCAGCCTCTACGCTATTCTACTCTTCCATCTTACACAAAATTATGTACTGATTTCGTCGGTTAAATCTCTTTTTCCACACACGAGTGTGGCCAAGTATTCTTTTGAACGAGTGGCCAGCTTTGCCTGCTCTCTGATGTAAGACTTAAACCAAATAAATCTAAATTTTATCACGAATTTCAGTTCTGGCTATTCCTTACTAATTACTATCTTGCAATTGAAACCAGAAGACCTTCGTCTGTCAAACTGCAAAAATGGACCTCTTACTGAACCTCTGCCAAGAATCAAGGGGTAGTCAGATAGCCTTGGAGGCAACCAATGATTTAATTTACTGAATCAAAGCTAGACATTCCATCCAGTGTCCATTCATTTTGGAAGTATAAAACAGCATTTTACACTCTATGGTCCTCTGGAAATAATTATATTTCCCCTTGTGACATAATGTACCAACCCAATTTTAATGCTTTGTAATGAATTCCCTAGACTGCTTTTCCTAGACACCTTTGATATGTCATAATGGAAAAATATATTTGTACATCAAAAGAACACGATGAACATTTCCTGCAAGCATTTATGCAACCAGGTTCACTTCAAACTACAGGCGTGAAAAAAGAAAATTGTTTTCAACATCAAGTCAAATATATTGGCCACCAGACAGTTACCACATTGATGTAGATCTTGTCGTTTCAGTCAAGACACACCGTAAAGAACAAACTAAAGTGTTGGTAATGCAAGTAAATTTTGTGGGTCTAAATGATATTTTGTCATTGTTCTTTTAAAACTTCGCATGACCCATGAAACCACTACTCAGGATACTTAATAAGTCTGATTCAGGAAAAGATGCAGAAAAAAGCACTGCATAAACCACTGAAGTGAAAAACACATAATGATCATAATTTACCATCTTCATCTGTAATTGCCTGGGCTCCAGCATACCAATCTGCTCTGGCTACTGACATCAGTGTATTCACGTCAAAATAAAAAAGATGATTATCATTAACGACATTTACGTGTCCGTAGTCACGCCACCGCCCTCTCATTATGGGGATGACAAAGAGGGTAAAAGTATATTATGTCATAATAACGCTATGCCCTCATGGTCAAGGATATGTTGGTGGCTGAAAGGACCATAATGATGTAGTGTAACAAAAATGAAACTGTATGCAGAAATATTGGGGCGATTTTCTTAGAATGGGAGTTTTGTGCACAGAGCATTTGAGTTAGGACGTAGAGGTGTAACTCCTATTTTTACACACATTTGTGCCTCTGTTATCATCTGAGCCCGCCGCCTTTGCGCTCGGAGCAGGCACTACACAGTGGTCAATAAACAGTACTAGAATATGAAAATATGGAGATTTGTTTTATTCGATCTGGGACTGCTTTCGAGTGACAGTGAACCTGACCTTACCAGACTTGCTTTCAACAAGCCATCTGCTTTCCATGGTGAGACCGCCACTAATGGCTACTTGGATGCCTTTCATGTGTTCCTTCAAGTTGTAAAGATCACGATCGACGACAAAAAACGGAATCTTATCCTAATTTATTTGAAGGGGAACGTCGTCAGGGTAATTTCCCTGGGGTATGTCGTGGAAACATGGACGTACTTAAAGCTGTGCAAGTTGCTATGCGAAATATGCTCCAATCTTTCTGTTGAGGAAGAAAAATGTGAGCTAATGGACCTAAAGGCGAGACAAAGTGTGGATCTCAAAGATTATAAAAATAAATTGATGGGTGTTCTAAGAGTTTATTTTGATGAAGATCCTATTGCTTTTTTATGACCGATTGCAGGCATTATTTTTGAATGGACTCCTTGATGAACTTAGAGGGAGCTTTGTTTAAAGTTGGCCAGGTTGTAAAGTCATCCGAGTGTATTACCCGCATAGCCACCTGTAACACTTGAAAAAAGGTGGGGCATTTTGGGGGCAGTACGTTTTGTGGGGGATCCACCGCCTAGAGTAGCTTTAGGCTAAGGTTAGTAAAAACACCCCCAAGGTGTACACGTTATCTGATCAGAATCGGGATCAGGTTATCATTCCCAACGTATTCATTAGTTGGAAACTGATAGCCAGGTTCTGTAGGAGCCATGGAGCTCATTTGATAACGGTGATAAAAAACTTTCCGTCGAACGGGCTGTGGATTTAGAAGTCACCGTAAACGGAATCACACCCATTCAACGATTTTTAGTTATGCCAAACGGTGTTTGATTGCTGGGGATGAATGCATTTAACTGTTTCAAGAAGAAGAAGAAGGTACGTACTTAAATTGCTAGTGAATTTGTTAGTTCAGTGGAGCCAGTTACTGAAGGCAAGAAGGCTAGCAATTGTAGTAAACCAGACCAATCAATAGACTGGTATGCCGATATTTTCGAAGAATTGGGGTGTACTAAAGGTTACATCCACGCAATTACAACTAAGCAAGGAGACCACCTCAGTTTCTACCAACAGCAAAAGGCTACCAAAAGCTTTGTGGGGANAACATCAAGTCAAATATATTGGCCACCAGACAGTTACCACATTGATGTAGATCTTGTCGTTTCAGTCAAGACACACCGTAAAGAACAAACTAAAGTGTTGGTAATGCAAGTAAATTTTGTGGGTCTAAATGATATTTTGTCATTGTTCTTTTAAAACTTCGCATGACCCATGAAACCACTACTCAGGATACTTAATAAGTCTGATTCAGGAAAAGATGCAGAAAAAAGCACTGCATAAACCACTGAAGTGAAAAACACATAATGATCATAATTTACCATCTTCATCTGTAATTGCCTGGGCTCCAGCATACCAATCTGCTCTGGCTACTGACATCAGTGTATTCACGTCAAAATAAAAAAGATGATTATCATTAACGACATTTACGTGTCCGTAGTCACGCCACCGCCCTCTCATTATGGGGATGACAAAGAGGGTAAAAGTATATTATGTCATAATAACGCTATGCCCTCATGGTCAAGGATATGTTGGTGGCTGAAAGGACCATAATGATGTAGTGTAACAAAAATGAAACTGTATGCAGAAATATTGGGGCGATTTTCTTAGAATGGGAGTTTTGTGCACAGAGCATTTGAGTTAGGACGTAGAGGTGTAACTCCTATTTTTACACACATTTGTGCCTCTGTTATCATCTGAGCCCGCCGCCTTTGCGCTCGGAGCAGGCACTACACAGTGGTCAATAAACAGTACTAGAATATGAAAATATGGAGATTTGTTTTATTCGATCTGGGACTGCTTTCGAGTGACAGTGAACCTGACCTTACCAGACTTGCTTTCAACAAGCCATCTGCTTTCCATGGTGAGACCGCCACTAATGGCTACTTGGATGCCTTTCATGTGTTCCTTCAAGTTGTAAAGATCACGATCGACAACAAAAAACGGAATCTTATCCTAATTTATTTGAAGGGGAACGTCGTCAGGGTAATTTCCCTGGGGTATGTCGTGGAAACATGGACGTACTTAAAGCTGTGCAAGTTGCTATGCGAAATATGCTCCAATCTTTCTGTTGAGGAAGAAAAATGTGAGCTAATGGACCTTAAGGCGAGACAAAGTGTGGATCTCAAAGATTATAAAAATAAATTGATGGGTGTTCTAAAAGTTTATTTTGATGAAGATCCTATTGCTTTTTTATGACCGATTGCAGGCATTATTTTTGAATGGACTCCTTGATGAACTTAGAGGGAGCTTTGTTTAAAGTTGGCCAGGTTGTTAAGTCATCCGAGTGTATTACCCGCATAGCAACCGGTAACACTTGAAAAAAGGTGGGGCATTTTGGGGGCAGTACGTTTTGTGGGGGATCCACCGCCTAGAGTAGCTTTAGGCTAAGGTTAGTAAAAACACCCCCAAGGTGTACACGTTATCTGATCAGAATCGGGATCAGGTTATCATTCCCAACGTATTCATTAGTTGGAAACTGATAGCCAGGTTCTGTAGGAGCCATGGAGCTCATTTGATAATGGTGATAAAAAACTTTCCGTCGAACGGGCTGTGGATTTAGAAGTCACCGTAAACGGAATCACACCCATTCAACGATTTTTAGTTATAGGGAGCCTGGTTTTATGTGGAATTACGCCAAAAAGGATACAACAAGCTGGTTTCTTAACTTTCTAAGCCTATTCAAGTTTAACGACGGTTCAGAAAATACCTTTATGAAATAGCAGGTGGTAGAAGATGGAATATACGTATATTAGTTAAGGCTGGGACTAGTGAAGACAAAATTGAGATGGATGCTTTGGGGTCAGCTAGTAATTCACTGGACAGCAATAGCAGCCTGATGGACTGCACTACTACGGATGTAGCTAGTGAAAGTAATGTAGAAACTGGAAAAAAAGGGCCAATAAGAAATGTGAGACACCAGCTTATTTCCATTACAAATGGGACCAGATCTTTAGCATTAAATCAGAGGGAAGAGGTGATGTATCTAAAGTCATGCTCATATCAGGTCAAAATAATAACAGACAAAATCCCAGTGAACAGAACCTAAACCCCTTATTCCAAAATTGGACAAAAGTCTAGTCTCATAAATCATGATTGAAAAATTATCACCAGGAATGTTCTTTGTTCCTGCTACTTGCTTTTTGTTCTGTTGAGTAGTATGCAGGTGTAGACATTTGACACTTCAGTTATTATGACAACTGTTTTAACAACTCTTTAGAGATAACAAGTGTTCTTAACAGGTGCCATCTACATCAAAGTAGTGATCAGCTCACAGTTATGAATTGTTTTAGCACCTGTGTTTAGGTGATAGCTTTAGGGGTGTATAAGCTCATGATATGCTCCTAGTAATATATTGACCACGAGATATCATTCAAAATAAAGTTTTGAATGATATCTCCACACACAAAAAAATCAAGATAAAGTCTTTGAGGAAGTCTGTTATTTAGGTTCCACTGAATAATGCTGCAGTATCAATGTTTATGGTTTTCGTCCTGGAAAGAGCCAGTTCATCAAAGAGGAAATGCTTCAAGCAGTCATAACCTAGTGCAAACATCATGTTTACCACCCAACCACCTTCATCACATGCTTCAGTCATGCTGCAATAAAAGTTCTCAGCAGTTTACACATGCAGTTGTAAACTGCTGACAGCCTAATGTAAGATTGCTGGATTTACTGACAAAGAATACTCCTGCTAATTTTCAGCCTTGCTCAATTCTACTTTTTTCATTGGCTAGACAGGTTTACATTTAATAATTAGTTTATCATTAACACATTTCTATAGTTTTGGATTATTATTGTATACTTTTGTTGACATTCTGGTGGAAGTATGAAAAAAGCCAGGTCAATATTGACCAAATGAATGCCACAAAGGTTACACACAAAACCAGCTGATGTATCATGGAAAATCTATTCCTAGCACTTCTTCCATTATAGTTGCCTGACTAGATACAGGGGTTAATTAGCTTCACTTGTAACCCCTAAAACATTTTCAGGGAAGATTTTTTTCAGAGCATTGAGTTGCAATATTTCACTACAGTTCCAATATTGCCTTCTATCATCCTTTTTTAACAATATGAAAAATTAAGCCAATCCAGTACATTGGAAAATCATGGTTAGCTCAAATGACATTGAAAAGCATGAGTGATTAAGCCCTTAATAATCTAAGTACTTTTGAGAGAATCCCATAAAAAATTGGTGATTTCCTAAAGTTTGATATTTTTTCTCTTCAGTCTGAGGATTCATTGATTCCTGACTGGTAGCTGCTTTACATCACAAACAGTACTCAAATCAACATCAGTTGACTGATTTAATTGGTCAATAAAACGTTTAATTATTTGTCTTCAATAATACCAAAATTCACAGATTTTCTTTTAAATTTTGGATGTTACTAAATCGGATTTTCTCCATCTTAGATCATAGATTGCATTTAAAACAGTGTAAAACTCTTTATAATTCTTCTTTTCAGAGTAGGCCTATTGCTTATCTTTTCTTGATCTTTGTTGGAACCAGTACAGTCTTAGCTCTCTATTTTACCTTTTCAAAAAATCTCTCCAGGTAGTTATCTGGAAGACTTATACTTCATCCAGATCATCAAACCAGTTGTTCTCTACCCTTTTTGCTTAACAACCACATAGGTAGCTACATTTTAGAGAACTTCTTCAAGATCATCAACTTTGGCATTACAAAGATGGTTTCTCTTCCAGACATTTTAAGTCTTACTTATTACACTCCTAGTGGCCCCACAGGTGATGGTTTTCCAGTTACTACAATGACAAATGTCTTGCTACATCTCTTGAAAGCATTTTTGAGTTCCCCTTTTCAGTCCATCAATATCAATACATACCTTTTCTTCTAACTACAAAAATTATGATCATGTGATTGTCTTCTATTCTTTGGATCTTATGACATGGCAAAAATATGACAATCTCTTTTGGATTATCATCACTTCATCCCTTCCAAATATATTTCTGGCTTTATTCCCTCTTTTGCTAGTTTGTTATTTTAGCTGTCCATCAAATTCTCATTAAAATTCACCATCACTGTGACCCTGAGTCATTTTAGCCCACTGAAGAACCCTGCTGTTACATCTATACATCACAATGTTAAAAAGGATGGCTCCTACAATTCTAACTTTTGTCACTATTCAAATATTTCTGTTTTGCATTATTTTAATAAAGCTAGCCATTGCTGTTCCCCTAAATACTGTTTTCCTATTTTTTTTTGTAGCACAAGTCCTTTCCTAATTGACTCTTACCCCCCAAAATAGAAAGGATATGACCAGCTATACTTCAACATTTTAACCCAAAAAACTATCAAGTGAGATCAAAGTGGATAATCAGTATACCTGATGTTATTAACTTTAGTTCCTGCAAATAAAATTTTCATTTCCATCTAATTTGACCTTTCCTTTCTCATTGCATACTTACTATAACAATTAAACCGAGCAGAGCAAGAATACATCTCTGTGTTCCTACTTTATTGATCTGGAACAAGTCAATTTTACCATAAACTATTCTTACAGTAGTTTCTGAGTTACTGTAAAGGCTTTAAAGAAGAATATTCAGGTGTCCTGGAGTTCAAAAAATCTTCTTTGCACATTTTGAAAATCTGTTTTTGGTTGCATTAAGAACCATGATAAATACTACAATACTGAGTACAAATTGTCTCATTTTAACCATTACCAAAATGATGTTTTGTTTTATGCTTAAATATTTTCCCCCCTACAAATTTCCCTCCAAAATATTCATTGATATTGCCAAGGCATTGAGAAAACATAGTTTAGGAAAGAAAATAAATAGTATTGAGAAAGCTACTTAAAAGTGAGTAATGGGTGAGAGAAAAAGATCAAGGATGAGATATGGTGGGAGGTAAATGAGTCAAAACAAATAAATACTCTTGCAAATGTACTTTTTATTGTTACATTGATTACTACTAGTCTACTCTTCTAAGCTGCTACTACAACACTACTAATTAATAAACTGTTGTCTTGTAATAGAATGATTACAACATTAGCAACATTTTAGACTGTGAAACATTTTACCCTGAAATGTCTGTATACATTTGTGTAACTGTTGGGTATTGAAGTAACTCTCCTGAGAATTATTGTAAGGAAATGATGTAGACAAAGCTGCTGGCTTAAAAGAGCAGGTGGAATCAGGTATTGCAATGATATGACAGATCACAAATGTAGTATGCAAACAAAGCTATCTGTGGGCAAACAAGAATTAAGTTCCAAACTATAGTGTGAATGGTGCAAATAGAAGAAATATGAACAAATTCTGTATATCAGTATACAAAACTGTTATTGTTAGCATGGAATACATTATCAAAAGTAGTTCAAAGCAGCATGGAAAAACTGAGTTTAAACTGGCTCATGTGGTTTTGGTAGCCGCATGCTCTACCACCTAAGCCATTTGCTATGTTTGTAACAAGACTACTTTGCAATCATAACTATCATTAATTTTTTACTGCTTCTGTATAGTCATGTATAATGTTGGGTATTTCATTTGCTAGAATAGCAAAATTACCTAACATTACATAAATAAAGAGTGAAAATAATTAAATCATTAATTATAATAACAACAAGTTTTAAAAATTTTAAAGTAATAGATGGGGGCAGCACTCTTACTTGAATGTGATGATATTTTCTCCAGGAAGTCTCCAAATGATTTCAAAGCACTTTGGACCTGTAAGTACAATCACAGGTTCATTGAATATTTTGACTACAGACATATTGTGAATGCATGAAAATAGTACAGCAATACACCTTATGACCCTATCAGAAGCTTGTATATAAATCAAGCTAAGATCAATTATTTTTTTGTGAGCATCCCCCCCCCCTAACAAGACCAGAAGTCACTTCCGTACAAAGGGCCACTTGTTAAATGTCAATATCTTAATATGGCATAAAAATTATGAGTGAATACCAACGGCAATATTTAAAAAAACCTAAGTCTGGAGAGATAGCAGCTTTTCTCCGTAATAATTTTATGCACAAAGACATTACTTTATTCTGAACCCTAAACAAGTCTATAAAAATAGTATGAATTGCAATTCTAATCTCACAAGAAATTACAATCAGGAACAGTTCCATAAATTGTCACTACTATTTTTTAATTTAAGATATAAAGGTAAAGGGTGTATCAGGCTTGAAGAATGGAGGTAAAACAGGCTATAGAATTAGGAATGAGAATACATCATGATATATAATTACAAATATTAAAATGTTTATCACCGACTTGTACTTACCAAAGACAGGGAAACAACTGCGTTTCTTTCTTCGGCCCACTCTAAAAACATTTCTTGTAAGGCTTCTGCTCGACCCTTTTTGGCCAAGAAATTCATTCTATCATTCCGCTGGCGTTCAAGTCTTCTTTGTTGTGCCTCGGCTTTAAGCTTTGCGAGTCTATTTTCGTCCTGGTTGTAAACATTACGTTTCAGTTCTTCCAAAAGAGCTTTAAGCGTTTTCGCATATGGGGATGTCAAAGACAAGTTGCTGTATTTTGGGTTATTACGCATTAAAAACTGCGCAAGGAAATTTATAGGGTTAAATTGTGCAGAAGGCTCGTCAGTTTCTATGAGCTCATGTTTCCTTGCCTCAGTTAAAACTTTCTCTAAACCAAGAACCAGAGTAGGGATAAGTTTTTCAACAAGATAAATTCTTAAATCAGTAGGTAGTTTTTCTTTCGAAAACCAATCCTTCGTCAGTATATCACAAGGCACCACTCGAGAAACAAGTGTTGTCACTTCTTTCTTTACTTGAAGATCCCTCTGTTTCTTTTCATATCGTATGGAGGAAAGACGCCAGTTGACTGCTTTTTCCTGAAGCTGTCTCCACTTCCTTGCTGCAAATAAAACAGAAGGATTTTTCATTATCTCGTTTTTTTCTAAGCCAGGCATGGTTTGGCTGTTCTTGATATTTTGATTAAGTGAAGAAGAAATCTTCAGAGACAAAACTGATGAATCCGTCCTTTCAGGATTATCATTAAGGTTTGAATTTGTAGTTGATGCTGCCATCCCCTTTGATATGCAATTTCGTCTGTTTGATCATGTAATAATTATAGAGATACTTTAGAGATACTTTACTTCCATGCAGACGCTAAAATAAACGAGTACCTCCACATCACGGTGGCACTCTCCACCAGGATACCAAAACATGATATGAGCAACGACTCGAGGTTCATCAGAAAGCAAGTGCCATGGAAACAGGAAAAACTAGCCTCTCTTCTGATATTGTTCTGAGAAATTCGAGCCAGTGAAACCTCAGATATTTTTATTGAGCTCTCGTTTTGAATAGTGCAACATATTCTTTATCAGGGATGAAACCATAGACTTTACACAAAACCGCCATAAGCAACCCCGTATATTTTTGTATTCAAAAGATAAAGGCTATGAAAATTTCATATCCTATACTAAGTTAAATACAAAAAGAAAATGCCAAATTTCAACGTTAAATTAATACTGTTATATTTTAATAACATAGCTTTAAAACAATAATGCGATTTTATTAAAATTTAATATTTGTTATATTTCATCTTTCTACTGGTTAAACTACATAAGAAAAGTACACTTTCTGTTACCACCATCGTGAAATAAATTAAAGAAAACATAAAGTCCTGAAGGGCATATAATATATGCCCTCCAGGACTTTATTTTTTCTTTATATTGATGTGATATGATATAATATAACATAATATAATAAAAGGGATCAATACATGCTCTTTCAAACAATCTTCAGTTGAAACTAAAAAAGTTGTTACAAATCGGCTCTACAAATTTAATCAATAGAATGGCATGCATAACGTCAGAAAAACAAGGAAAATAAGGAAACCATGCCCACCTTTCAACATTTACACACAAAAAATGTAATTTGCGTTTAAACAAAGAATATGAAATTGCCATCTACGACGGGTATAACATTTTAAAGAAAAGAACTAAACTTGTTTGGAAATGTAGACACAAAAACAAATGTACTCTATTGAATTGCTAACCCACACCACAGTCTATGACGTCATATTGGCATTCTATTTATTATCTTTTTAGAACTGGTTTGTAACGACTTTTTTAGTTCCAAGCTCTAAACATTGAAAAGTTTTGTGATTTTTCATTGACTTTGTACTTTGTATTACATTACATTACATTACATTACATTATATTATATTATATTATATTATATTATATTGTATTATATTATATTATATTATATTATATTATATTATATTATATTATATTATATTATATTATATTATATTATATTATATTATATTATATTATATTATATTATATTATTTTATATTATATTGCTCTAGGGGCACAAGGGGCGTGGAGTGCTCAGTCCAAGCCATGGTTTGTGACTGGGGCAGACCAACCTCCGGGTAAAAGGTGAAATCTAGTAGCTTGTCTGTGACCCACTCTGCGGCCAAGCCAACCTAACCTCCACGTGGTGTGCCCTGGATAGGAAGTCTCGCGACTTCTGAAGGAAAGAGGCTCTGGCTAGGGAGTAACAGCCTGAATTTCTGTTATCGGAGGATGAGCTCTCCGTTAGGTGCAGGGTGCAGGGCCCACCGGCATGTGGACATGTCCCGACATTCACCAAATTGCTCACCCAGGAATGGGTTAAAAATCCCTCAATGCCTTGTGAGTAAGTATTGGATTACTAAAGGCTAGTCACACCGTCGATAACTGTTGTTGGCGTCTGCAAGGGCATGCGGCAGTAGAAAATCCCGCCAAATTCCAAACATGCAGATCACAAATCAAAAATTCATACCGGATTGGTCGAGGCCCGGGTTAACAACGACCGCCAGCACCACTGACCAGCAAGGTGGTACCGGAAACTATGCTACTCCGGAACAACGAAAGAAAAGTGTGAAAAGAAGAGGAGGCAAAAAGAGGAAGGAAAAGTGCAAGAAGAAGAAGACCAGGCAGATGACCTTGAGAATAGGTACATTGAATATGGGAACAATGAATGGAAAAGGAAGAGAAATTGTAGACCTGATGGAAAGAAGACGGATTGACATACTATGCGTCCAGGAAACAAGATGGAAAGGGAGTAAGTGGAACTTGGAAATGGATACAAGCTAGTATACCATGGAACAGACAACAAAAGAAATGGTGTAGGAATTGTGCTGAAACACTGTTATGCAGATAGTGTTTTGGGAGTGGAGAGAATATCTGACAGAGTGATGAGCCTGAAGTAGATATGGATGGGACACTACTGAATGTGGTATGTGCACACTGACCACAGGTGGGATGTTCACAGGAGGAGAAAGACAAGTTTTGGAGGGACTTGGACACCATATTCATGGTTATACCTAAAAGAGAGAGAAATGTGATTGGAGCTGATTTTAATGGACATGTGGGAGAAGGGAACAGAGGAGATGAGGAGTGATGGGACGACATGGTTTTGGAAGGAGAAATGGAGAGGACCTAGAGATAACAAACTTTGCTAAGAGGGTAGAAATGGTAGTGCTAAACACTTACTTCAAGAAAAAGGAGGACCAAAAGAATCACCTATAAAAGTGATGGAAGGAGTAGTGAAGTGGACTACCTAGGCTACAGAAAAAGGCAATTGAACGAAGTTACTGACTGCTTTGTACTTAGAGGAGAGTGTGTTGCTGCACAGCATAAAGTGGTAATATGCAAGCTTATGATTAAAACCAAGAGGAAAAGTAAAAGGCAAGTTGAACCAAGAATAAAGAGGTGGAAGCTGAGAAAAGCTGAGTGTCGGAGGAAGTTCAATCGTGAGTTACAAGAAGAACTAAGTTCAGTCATGGATGTGCTTGAAAATTGGTCTGAACTTACTAAAAATATCCGAGAAGCAACCAAGTCAGTCCTGGGGGTAACATCAAGTTGCAGTAGACCAGACAAGGAAACATGGTGGTGGAATGATGCAGTACAAGAGAGTATCCAAAGCAAGAAGGAAACAGATCAGGTCAAGAGGAGGATAGAATGGAATATGTGACCAGAAGACAGCAAGCAAAACGAGAGGTAGCCAAAGCGAAGGAAGAAGCGTACAACAATCTTTATGACAGACTGCACACAAAGGAAGGAGAAAAGGATTTATTCCGGATTGCGAAGCAAAGGGAAAAGGCATCAAAGGACATCCAACATGTTAGAGTTATCGAGGATGCAGATGGAAGGCTATTAGCAGGTGAAAATGAGGTGTTAGAAAGATGGAAAAGTTACTTTGAAGGTCTCATGAACACCGAAAACCCCAGAGAAGTCAGAACTGAAGAAGCTCAGAGAGTTGGAAGTGAAGTTGGAGGGATAGACAAAGGTGAAGTCAGGAAGCCATTGAGGAAAATGAAAAATGGAAAGGCTGTAGGTCCAGAAAATATACCTATTGAAGCATGGAAGTGTTTAGGTGACTTAGGCCTAGAGGTGCTCACAATGCTCTTCAATAAGATCTTAGAGCTCGAAGAAATGCCAGTCGAATGGAGAAGGACTGTGTTGATCCCTGCGTATAAGAACAAAGGAGATTTGCAAGAGTGTGGCAACTACAAAGGCGTCAAGTTAATGTGTCACACCATGAAGTTGTGGGAAAGAATCTTGGATGCAAGGATCAGAGAAGAGGTGGAGATCAGTCAGGTACAGTACAGCTTCATACCAGGAAAGTGCACAACAGATGCGCTATTAGCTCTGTGCATTTTGATGGAAAAATACAGAGAAGGACAAAAGGAATTACATTGTGTCTTTGTAGATTTAGAAAAGGCTTATGACAGGTTACCAAGGGAAGAATTATGGCATTGCATGAGAACATCCAGAGTAGCAGAAAAATATGTAAGATTAGTGTTATATGTTATGTGCAAGGACAGTGCGACTGCCATTAGAAGTGCAGCAGGAATAACTGATTGGTTTCAAGTCAAGGTTGGACTCCATCAGGGATCAGCGCTGAGCCCCTTCCTATTTACCATAGTCATTGATCGACTCACTGACGAAGTTAGGAAAGAAGTACCATGGAGAATGCTGTTTGCTGATGACATCGTGCTGTGCAGCAAGACAAGGAATGAGGCTGAAGAAGAACTGGAGAAGTGAGGAGATGCCCTAGAAAAGAGGGGAATGAAAGTAAGTAGAGCAAAAACAGAATACCTTGTGCTAAATGGGAGAGAGAATGACAAAATAACTATGCAAGGATCAGATGTCACAAAGGCTAAAGACTTCAAGTACCTGGAATCCACAGTGCAGTATGATGGGGGGTGCGACAGGAAAGTGAAAAAGCGAATAAAGGGAGGATGGAATGGGTTAAGGAAGGTAATGGGAGTACTGTGTGACAGAAGGCTATCACCAAAAGTGAAAGGAAGAGTATACAGGACAGTAGTGAGACCAGCTTTATTATATGGGCTTGGGAACAGCACATGTTAGAAGATTAGGATTGAAACAAAGAGAGGCAAGACTTAGATGGTTTGGACATGTGATGAGAAGGGAAGAAAGCTATATCGGAAGAAGAATGTTAGAGATGCATCTGCCTGGGAGGAGGAAAAGAGGAAGACCAAGGAGACGTTACGTGGATGCAATTGAAGAGGACATGAGGGCGCTGGGAGTGAGAAGAGAGGACGCTGAGGACCGTACCAAATGGAGATCCATGATCCGCTGTGGCGACCCCTGACGGGAGCAGCCGAAAGAAAAAGAAGAAGAAGATATTATATTGCTCTACTTGTTTGAAAAAGCTTTTAAAAGAAACCGAAATAGCCGAATATTTTGGTTCCTATATAACAGGAAGGGTTTTGTTACAATTTCAATTGGATTCCAAATGAAATTAGTTATTTCTCAAGGTTTTTGTGTTATCACAAAACCAGTCAAACTTTAGTGGGTCCTTTTTTATACTTATTGGTTCATACTGAAGGACCACAAATTCCATGTAATTTCATTTTGATACCCCGAAAAAATTTTTTTCGATACAGGGCTTGTAGCATACTATTCACTACACTTCACAGTGTAAAAATATTGAATAAATAAAACTGGATGTCACATCGACAAACAGATCATACCTCAATAATAATGATATTTTTAGCTGGGTGTATTTTGGTAGAAATGGAATTCTCCAGACTTTGGGCTGGAGACCCAAATGTAAAACAGATTAAAGGCGTTTTAAAGATGTAAACTGATTAGGGGGGAGGGGGGATAAAACAGTATGAACAAGTATCAGGGAATACTTGCTTGTTGGACTTATATATAATCTCTATACATAAAACTGAGTATGTTTGTTTGTTTGTCTGTCTGTTTGAAGTAAATTTATGAGAAAACTACTGAAACTGGGAAGCTGAAATTTGGAGTGTGAGTTTATCTTTATCTGGCGGAGGATCGGAGATATAAAAGGCTGACATCGGAGGTCATCCAATCCGATTCAGGTATATTCTGGGGCGTTAGGGGGAGGCCAATCTCATTTTCAAGGTGAAGGAGGCCTCCTGCCAAAAATTTGAATAACATTAAAAATATAAAAATTTCAATATTATTTTCAATAAATAAATTCCAAAACAAAAATAAAACAATATTAAAACTTTTTTTGAAATTCAGCAAGATTATTTACTACAAAGTAATCTCCCTGCCGTACAAGTCCTTGGTAGTATAGTGGTGGGTATCCCCGCCTGTCACGCAGGAGACCAGTGTTCGATTCGCTGCCGGGGAGGACTTTCTTATTTGTTTTTTTTTAATCTTCTTTTTTTGCCAATGTATTGCCATAGCATTTTTTTATTTGAAGTACTCACATTATCTTTCGTAAGATTACCAAAGTTTAAATTACCTATTATTTCTATACCACACCTCATGTGTCAAGGTACTTGCAGCTCTTTGAATTGGAATGGTCTACCATCACATTTCTAATCGAGCAATACCTTAGAATTATCTTGATAGGGCCTTTTTAGCCAACTAAATTGCGCTTTTTACCCGAGAAATGCCGGGTACTACTACAAGTCTAATCTAAACAGGATCGTAAACAACAGTTAACTTGTGAATGGAAAGTCTGTGGCATCTGTCTTTTAAGAAGACATTGTTTATCCTCGATTCCCTTTCTATCGATTCATAAAACACATCTTCAATGTCTACTACTGAAAACACAACACTTAGTTCCCTCACTGGTTATTGACGTGGTAAATTCTCTTACAAAATTTAAGCCACTGTTATGGTTCCCAGAAATTTGCCATTAACTACCGAAGCCGAAAGCTAGTTCTTCAACCTGCTGTGATCTGCTTAGTTGACAGGGAGGCCAATTTGTCTGCAGCCTTCATCTTCAATGATGGCAAAAAGCTAATTGTGGAGAAAACGTATGGCAAAACTTTTCTAATGCTGGGATAGTACTTTACCTTGGCAAACGAAATTATTGCATACCTTTTTGCTAAACAGCGTGTTTTTACTGCCACATAACTGATTCTGGGGCAATTTTCGAGGGAAAATAAATTTTTGCGACCACAGCGCCCGGCCTAGGCCTATATCAATTTTTATCAATATAACATTGAAGTATTGGTATGGAATCATACAGATTTTGGTTCTGAAGAATAATTTATTTTTATTTCTTTGATTTGGAACTTCGTTTCATTTAATTTTACTTACCTTTAAATTGCCGCAAACAACTCCCCTTCTTCCCTTGACCCTGGTAAAACACTACATATTTTTTGCATTCTTTTAGCAGCCTTTTTTGTATCTAAGATTTTCTAGCCTTCTGGGTTTGATCTTTTACTGTAGGTTCTAAAGTTTGTTGATAACATCATTAGGCAGTACCAACCATTCAAATGTTTTATTGTTTCTACGTTCACAATTTTATGAATTCTTCCACGTAGAATAGAATTCACGAGCACTAATTGAGTCCGAATAAAAAAAAATCAAAGTGAACCCTATTTATCAACAGATAGTAATAAATAGTAATTAAATAATAACATATCTAATACGCTACTCACTATATTTTACAATTAAAAAACATTGAAAAACAAGTTTTTAGTACAAATCGGAAACTCCTTTCGTTTTATGTGTTGTGGTTGTGTTGATATTGCAGCGCCATTTAAAACTGCTAGGGAATTACTAATTTGCCTCACTTCGAAACTATGAGTTGGAGACCCAGCCATGTTTTCGAAGGGTTTCTGTGCCATTGCCGCTGATTGTTTGTAATGCGACATTTTTTTGCAATTGATACTGGTTCTTCAGTTACACATAAAGATAAAACGAAGGGCCAATCGATTTATCAAAACAACCTTTTAACGAGGCATTCCTTGAGACTGGGGAGAACTAAAAAAATATCATATTCAAAGCTGAAGATAAGAAAACTCTAAAAATATGTTCAGTCTACTCTTGTGTCTTCGTATGTTTCTGAAAAACACAAAATCATAGGCTTGTAATCCTGTTTAATTTCCCCGTTTTTTCCCTGTTTCTTGACATAAACGGGGTTTTTACCTACTTCTAAATAACCTACTATTCTTAATAGAAACTACTAATCTTAATTGCACTGTTGACGTCAATTTTTCTTTACATATATGATGCTATTATGTATAACACGCAAACCTATTGCTTATAAGAATAAGTGGAAAGCATGCAATAGTTCGTTAGTCTTGGATTATTATTATTATTTCATGATTTTTTATACAGGTAAATCGTAATCAGTAAATTTGAAATATTGTTCTCCCTACGAGACCTGATCTCCGAGTGATTCTTTACACTGACCTGAAGAAAAACTTGAAGACCATTTTAATGTAATACTTTTCTGCAGTCAACTGGAAAATTTGTTCACAGGCATGTTCCTTATAAACACGGGATTTGAATAAAAAGGGTTGTAGAATGTTTCCCCCGAGAATTAGTAAGCGAGGAGGAGAAAATAATATGAGGAACTGGATTTCGAAACGACCAAAATTTTTTATTGTTTTAAGTTATTGTTACCATTATTACTTGTTAGTATGACAATTATTATTTCCATCCTTTTTTAAGATTGAAGATTTTTGCTTTTACATCTTTTAGACGTATTTAAGAAGATGTTATGGCCATGTAAAGCGCTTCCAAAAAATTCTGTCAAAAATGTGTGTAGAAGGAATGATTTCTAGGGAAAGGAGCGGAGGCCCACCCACCAACTCGTTGGATGAACAACATATGGAAATGATCTGGTCTCACCATTCAAAAATTAAATGAATACACGAGAAATAGGGAAACTTGGAGAAGAATAAACTTTGTTGGTGCGCAATCCGGCGGAGGCGAAGTAAACGTAAAATAATGATAAGATGTAACAAGACAATTCTGTGGAGATACAATGAATAGAGTAATTTTTATACAATAGAATTAATTTTTGCTTCTGAATTACCATATCAAATCGAGATATTAGCTACATAATTCAAAAGAAAGCTCGTGCTGAGAGTAGCTGTACCGTAAATGTAACTTCAATCATTCTGGCTGTAAAGCAAGTCTAGTTGACACAATTGTTTGGGAGAAACAAATAATATGATTTTTATTGTTATCGAGCAGTATATTTTCAAGTAACGCGAAACAGAAGGGCTTGTTAAAAATTTATTTTTCGAATAAACTTAACTAAAAATCTAATAGGCGGGAGTAAAAGGGCGCATTTACCGGGCACCTAAAAGTAGTGATTTTTGACTAGGCTCGCCTACACACAATTTATGTGAATCATCAAGGCATCTTTTCAATGGAAGCTTTTTGTTTTCTTGTGTACTAAGTAGGTTAAAAAAGTGTATTTGCTACATTGCATTATGTAGTATGTGATGTAATAAATTGTGGAAAATATCATAGACGAAGAGTAACAACAGAAATCAAAAGACCTTTTTCTCTGAGTAGAATCTAGGCATATTCCCTGAAATGTCTAAATCAGCTACCTTCGTCTATTGCTATCCCTATGTACCTTCACATTTCATCTCAAGTTATCCCCACAGAGTGTCTATAGGGTAACACAGCATCTTTCAGTTTCTTCCAGAGCTATTAATGCATGTATAGGCAACTAGATACTAAACTAGATGTAAGCTTTAGCTTCTCATTAGTAGTAACTAAAATGTTTTTCTTCTCCAGATGCCTGGGGAACATTTTAAACCTTGTTTGAACTGAATCATTACCGAGCTGGACATTTTAACCTGTCGGTTGATATTGTTTTCTTGAAAATGGTCTGAGCATATACTCCAGCACCGGATAGGATTTAATTTCTTCCTTGCGGTGGTAGTCAGCCATTTCTCTCATTTTGTTAGGCTTCACAGCACCTTTGTTTATGGTAGAATGTATATTTGTAAAAGCTTACAATAAGTTATTTCTTTATCATCCCTTAAATAGAAAAAAAACTCTCAGAAAGTTTTAGGACCTTGGACATTAGTCTTGCTGTAAAAAGCCTTATATTAGGGCTAGGTCGATGACATCAAGAATATGCGAAATGAAACGTTATGATGGAGTACACGCATGATTTCCAAGTTACTGGAAACAGTTTCTATGTTTTGTTTTTCATACTACTTCAAATTTACAAATTTGAGGAGCCCGAGACTTAACTTTTATTTTTCAAAATACTTAAGAATTAAAGATACTCGACAGCTGCCTTTTTAGCCGCGTTTCTTCAACCCCACCATTGCTGTCATTCCTGATATTATTCCCCTTCCATTTCTTCTTTCTCTTTTTATTGTAGCCAGCCAGTAAACATTTGTTCCATTTTACTTTTTTGAAATCAAGTCGAGCACTATCTTTACACAGCAACGTAGTAAAATTGATCGTAAAGTGGCCATAGCAAGATGGCGCCGTTTATAACCTGGAGCTCAAATTTTAATGCATGAGGACCACAGATAAATAAGTTAAAACTTTGGCTCTTTTTGCAAGCCTGTGGGGATGAGTATCAGGACACATGATAGATTTAAATCAGGCTGTTCAGCTTTCTTTCTACTATAATCAACATGACAAACAAATTTCAACTTTTTCCTGAATAACTTATTTTCTACGGCAAGAGCACAGTCTCTTTCACCTTATCTATATGTTATGTCAAAAACTCAATGGCACTTTTGAAAACCCCATTTTCACATTAAATATTTACTAAACAGGATACTAGTGTTTATTATGGTGAAAAAAGGTATTTCCTAAAGAATCTGTATCTTATGCTATACAAGTGCAAGAAATCCCCTTTTGGCTATATTTCTGCTTGATAATTCTATTAGTAAAAAACGAGAAACAGTGATACAAAAATTGATCAAATACTCGATGTTGTTAGGTCATGCAAAGAAATTACTTTTCGTATTATGTTTTGACTAATTATACCATAAATCATTTTTGGGTAGAGCCAATCCACTAGTGCTGGACGTGGCAAATAATGTTACAGTGATAAAATAATAATAAACCAGCACTTTGCACTACAAAGTACTGATTTGTTTTATAATTAAAGTATAGCTATACCTCTAAATCTATCAGCAATATAGGTTTGAGACATGTTTCTTTTCACATCATCAAATAAGCCTTCCGTCGTTTGTCGACATTGCGTTAAAACCCAATACGTATTGGATTTTATTTAGACATTCCTCCGAAAATTTTTGGCACGTCCAAATCCATTCATACTTACCTGACAAGGAATGCAAGTGTTCCGAAGGCCATCTTTTTTCTATTCAAACAATTCACACAGTTATGAATTTAAATGTATTCCATGTGTAACATGCTTATGGGTATTTAAAATACTCGGCCCCAACTAACAATTGAATACTCTTAATCAAGCTGAAAACAAGACTGCTGATTTTTTTTGGACTTAATATTGTGTACATTCAACAAAACACGTCCTTTTATTTTCCATAGAACAGTATTTTAATACTTAACAGCGCCTTGGGGCAAGGTCTTGTTCCAGATTAGACATTCAGGAGGTAGGATAAGTTCAATACCTGTTGATGTGGGCATCTCTTTTTTAGTTAATTTAGACAGAACTCATAATTCAAGTTTCTTAGTGGTGTAAAAATGATACATTCTGATTCATTAGAATGATTCATTGGACATTCATTTAACGATGCAAGATATTAGATCTCTGAGCCTAGAACACTGAGAGTTGCAACTTACAATAAAATGGACAGCATTAGGGTTCTTTGTATGGTAATATGTGAAAGGGTTGCATTATTTACATTTCTTCCCTGTAGTTAAAGCGGTACAATAATTTGCCTTCAGTTTCACAGAAAAGCACGACAGGGTAGTGTTTAAACTAAAATGAAAGAAAATTGGAGTAATTTTTCAACACAACTTAATAACTAAGCAGTATAAAACATAAAACTATCCAAAATTACAAGTTTAGAAAAGTACTATTGTGAATGTAAGTTTAAACTTTACTGCCTTCATTGGAGAAAAATTATATTGCATTGATAACAAGATACTCAGCATTTACGAAATGTAACTAAAACGAAAAGTTACATTTTGGGTAAAGGAGAACTTGGATATTATTGCAATTTACTCCATGCTGAAAGTTCCGACAACTTAACCGAGAATATTTCGTTTCCATGTCACGGACGATGAACTCCTGGCTTGAAATTTTTACCTGCCTCAGAACAAAGCCAGATCTGTGTGAAAATGAGGCTTTTCTGCAGCACGTTTGCAGAAGAACATGGCCAGGCGAAGCATCGTTGATACAGCTATGGATCATCAGAATTCGGTTTCTCAATCAGTCAATGTTCATGGGCTTGGGGTAGATGTTTTTGTGGCCCAAAACTCTGATGTCGAGGTACCGTACTGCGCACACGGCCCCACATTATTATTTGAAAGATTTGCTCAAGGCGGCAGCAGCAAACGCTTTTATGCCTGTTCAGCTTGCAGAGACAGGAAAGAATGTCCATTTTTCATGTTGGAAGGAGATAAAGTTACCCAAGGAAAGCAACTGATACAAGAACACACTAAAAAAGAGCTTAAGGAAAGGGCACAATCTCTGCCATATGATAAAGTGAAAAAAATGCCAGTTGACCAAGAATCTCGCTTTTGCACAGTGTGCGACTTGTTGTACTCAACAAACGAGACTTCTTTGCACAACCAGCATGATTATATTAGGTTGAAAAAGGAAGAAATGAAGTATCCAACTCGCATTCTTCCGGCACTTGTCAACAAAAGGTCAAATGCACAATACCTCTTTTCCAATAGTTCTTGTCAGTTCTTATCAAGACTTTTGATAAATGCGGGATACAGGAAGGTACTTTGTGTTGGAACTCCCAAATTACACGAAACCATTAAGCAGTTGGGGAAGGAGAATAAGAAGCTTAAAAGCTTTTTGCTTGATATCGATGACAGGTTTGCACAATTTAACCCCATGAAATTGTTTGCATGGTACAATATGTTTAACAATTACTTCTTTGATGCGAATAGCAAAGGCTGTTTGATGGATTTTCTCAAAGGAGTGAGGGAAGAACTTGTCATTGTTGTTGACCCCCCATTTGGAGGATTGATGTCAGTGTTAGCCCAGACTTTACAATCGCTTTGGAAAATTTGGCGCGATGTAAACCTATTTGACGAAGAGAGTACTCTATCTACAGTTTTGGCATTCCCTTATTTCCTTGAAAGCCATGTAAAAAATTCCTTACCATCACTGGTGATGATGGATTATAAGGTAAGTGAGACAAACTTAAACAACCCCAACATAAATTTACAAATCTAATGTAACTCAAAAAATCTTTTTTAAGTTTTATAACTGTGTTTACTTTGAATAAGTGTACAAAAAAGTTATTGTAATGAATTACCTATGGTGCTGTAGACTACCAACAGAGAGAAACAATAATAGTAATTTTTATTATTAGTTATGGTCATTATCATTATTGTTGTTGTTTTTATTGTGATACAGGGGTCATTCCATGGCAATACATAACGAAAAAATACATTAAATCACACCATCACCAGGAATGATTGACTTTTCTACTGATTGTACCTATCAGCATCACAAGTACATCTGCAAAAATTTTTCCAGAAATTGCATACCGTTTAGAAGTTATTGGGCTTTGAAAATTCACACAACATGCCAAAAATTTTCAATTCATCATCATCATCATCATCATCATCATCATCATATTCGGTTTAACGTCCGTTTTACATGCTAGCATGTGTTGGACGAAGCACCTGGATTATCAACTAAGTAAAAATGTTGAATATTATGTGATCTTGCTGGCATAGATTATATCCTATTTTATAATTACTTTCATGTGTGCAGAATCTGAATAGTCAAATTCAATATTGCCCTCAATCATGGCCCCCTAAAGCACCATTTAGGCCACCTGCTTAAATTATTACAATGGTAAAATTGGTACATATATTTGAATTAAAATATCCCAATTTTGATTGGACCAAACTCAACCAAATTTTCATCAAAGTGTGTTCATGTTATAAAGATTATTTTGCTACAAAATTGGTGAGGTCTTTTTCTCTCATTTCAAGTAGTACTGGAATTTCTTAAACTTATTTTTTACCATTCTACTTAAACAGTAAAAAAATTCACAAATACAGTTTTTAGCTTTCTTTAACACACTTAACTGTCACAGGTACAGTTATTTTGCAGATGACATTAGAGTCTGCCATATAGCAGATACCTACCCTTGTTGGCCATGAAAAAGACCTTAAAGGATAACTTGGATGCATGAAAGTAACCAGGATATATTGTTTTATTGTATCCAGTTTCCCTGTAATTCCAATCCAGTACTTTTTATCACACAAAAAAATTAAACATTCTGATCCTTTATGATGTAGTATTAAGTTGAAAGTCTAGACTGTGATCATCATCATTAGAGATATGTTTTGGACCAATAACTGTCTGAACTATGGGTGTATTGATAGAAACCTCTTCTTCCTGGTAGAATGAGTTTTATCAAAAATGCCATGTAGTTTTTTTCATTCTTCTTCCACCTCAACATGTGAAATAAAGACAGGTCTTATCTATGGAATTTTGTCTTTATAAAACTCAAACTTCTTAAGCTGTTAAATTTTGGTTGTAGTAAGGTTGTTGTGTCAATTGTTGACTGCCTGCAGTTCCATCACATGGTGATTTGCCATTTGAAGTTGCAAAGACAGTCCATTCACAATCATTGTCAAAATCTTGTTTGTGAGGTGATAAAGTTTTTAAAGTTTTTGTAATGCCCTACACATCCTTCGGTTAAGTAATAAACTTTTTTAACTTCCATATTTATCTCTCTTTTGAAAAAGTCCATAGGTTTTGTAGTAATAACAAGGTGAACAAAGTAGGGATACATAATGCAACTGGCACCCATGTTTGTAATACCAGATAGTAGGATGCAATGTGCATGCTTACTGGCTCCAGTGGTCACTGGTAAATGTCATCCTGAATCTCAAATTTGTAGTTCACTACAAAGTAGCCAAGAACTTTAATCAGATCATCATTAACCTCCTCTTTGAGCTTCTTTAAATACCATTTTTGTGATTTTGGAATAATAGAATGTTATGGTATATCATCCAACTTTTCATTACATTTATTGATCATTTCTTTGACTGATAATGTAATAGTAATTAATTCTGATCAATTCATGGCTGACCACTGTTTAAATTTTACCCTTTGACTCAAGGAATTTACCAATGTAGGAGGCAGGCAGGTCTTTACAATGTAGCCTGTAAACTGTATTTTTCCATTCTTTAAGTGGGACTGGGACCTTTGGCTTTGATAATTTATTTATTAAGATAGATGTTGTGAATAAGGAACACTGTGTAATGTGTTCTTTCATCTTTTCTAAGGCTGTATGCATTTGCAATGATGTTTCTTGCTTTTCCAAACAGTTATTTATTAATTAATAATTTACTTTAAAAATTACTTTTGAACAGCTTTTAACAAACTTATTTAGGATGTGGGGTAAGATTCTCCTAAATAAAAACAAGAACTAAAAATTGTCAGTGGATGAAAACTGGCTACTGACCAGACACCAAAACACAGGAGCATCATTTACACACTTTAGTAGGCTTAGACTAAATTAAACAGACTTGTGGTGATCAAGACCCTAGCAAAGACTTAGAAGTGTATTCCTAAAAAGAAAGTACTTGTGGCTTGATTTTTCATAATCAAAGAGGCCACCTGACATCATTAGTAGTTCTTTACAGAATGACATTTCCAATTCGAACCTAAAAACAGGGCCACTTGATGACCTGTCAACACATTCCCTTCTTGTTGGCCAAAACTATGAGTTTGAAGGTTTTTTATTGCATCATAGGTTCAGTTTACTTGGGTTCCAATGGTTTTAACTCTGGTTACTATCAAACTGCACCCACTGCTAGGGTAAAAGCTTTTTTTCTTTCCTACATGGACTCCCGTAATTTAACTAAACTGACCAACTACCAGATATTGAATATACAACTGGCTGTTTCCAGCAAGCAGTTAATGAAGTCTTTCAATTTCAGCAGTATATCAGTGCCTTGCCTCATTATCATATGATGGGTCAAAATTTTGATACAGATTTAGAGAGATGTTTGAAATATTCCCATTGAAGCTAGCTTTGCTGTCTTTGGTCATGGTGTGCTGTAGTTTTGTTTTTTTCCCCAAATTACCACCATATTAGACAAGATCTTTCACTAGTGATACACAATTTATCCATAATATCACCAGTTTTATACTACCTATCACATTGCACAATAACAGCTTTATTGGAATGGCACCGTTTTACAATTGACATTACTTTAGCACTATTTCTGATTTATTTTTTTTTTAAATACCCTTTATTTAGGCAACTACCATCTTGTAATCTTACATCTCATCTTTTCAAATTATTATTTTTGCCTTCTGAGAAACCCAGATCTTCCTACCATGCATGAAAAATTGTTATGAGAAATTGTTGCCAGTTATCTACTGGTAGGTACCAGGTGCTGCCTAATGACTGTTAACAGCCATGAACAGAAATTTATTGCCACATATGATTAACATAGTGACCCATATGAATGGTTTAATCAGCAATGTGAATATGACATTTGTGGAAGGTACAATGGAAGGGAAAGGACCTAGAGGAAGGAAGAGGATTATGGTGTTGGATTGCATCAAGAATGGAGTGACGTCAGGGGTGAAGAGAAAAGCAGAAGACCGAGCAGAGAGGAGAAAAAGTGATGAGAGACCTGGCTAGCAGTCAGACAAGCAGATGATGATGTAAATATGAAAAAGTTGGGGGTGTTTTAGTGTTGTGTGGTTATCTTTTGCTGAAAATTTCCCTAATTGCTACTGTAATCAATTCTTATTCGACCCCACAATTTATTTTTATGTACTTCGATGTATGATGGAGTTTCAAAAGAAAATAATCATCAAGATAACTTTTCTTCCAATGAAACATTTGGGAAAAATTAAATTTAATAGGCACACAATATACAGCAATTCTTAAGTAATTAAGTGTTAGATGTCCGTCAATTGTGCCCCCAAAGTGCAAAAATACTATCCAAATTAGCACCCAACAGTATATAGCAAACCAAAGAAACAAAAAACAAAGCTTTAGATAGAATTAGCTGTTGCTTTTTATCCATTGTGTTAATGGCTCCATTTTGTAATGGAAAAGGGTTATTTAATAAGAAGAAATGATTCATAGTGCACACAGAGTATGTTACAGGCATCCACAAGGTACTGATGATATAATACAAAATGCTTTACATATTTTCTTGCATACAGTGTGTTATTATGTATCATATAAAATGCATAATGATATTCACAAGTATCATTAGGATTAGCATAAAGACTATTGTTTAAATTTTGTTGTATCTTTTAAATATTTTCTCAGACCATTCATAGGCAAATTTTGCAAACAGATTGGTTCCAAAACATATTTTTAGTATTTTTGATACTTAAAGATGGTCGGCCAGTTTGTTAGGTGAATACTACTAGATGTGCTCTTCCCTTAGAGCTGCCCAATTCACAGTTTTACGATCATGGGTTATTTTGATATAAATGTGTTTTGAGTTAATTTAACTTTTGTTTCCCATTAGAGTTACATTAAGCAACCATCTTCATGTTATGCTGATTCCCGAGTTGCCAAGTACTGTTCAAAAACCATTTATTTTTGTTGGCCTCTGCTATAATTGCTATAATTCTTCATGTCAACATTAATTTACTGATACTTCACTTTCAACCAAATTGATGATAAAATGGGAAAAGTGGTGAAACTTTGAGATTAAACCCAGCATCAAGTAACAGTTCACCCCGAAGTGACTCCTGGCTTTGCTTAAACTGAACTTCTCGGAAGTATCGCTCTAGGCCAAAAATAGATTAAGGTAGTTCTTTATAGGATTTCAGATAAATCTGTTAGAAAAGACATCCATTTCATACACCATTTTTGTGTGTGCAAAATTATTGCTAAATTGCACAGGTACATAAATTAGTGAGACTTGAATTATGAAATATTTGAACTAATCGCATGCAACATGTATTAATCAATATGTCGAGAGTGTTTAATGTAATACCTCTTTAATGTATGGGATCTTCTAATGCATTACTACATATACTTTTTCTGACAGATATTGACATGTTATTTTGTAGGTAATGTACACAAACCATAAAGCATACAAAGCAAAAGGCAAAGGAAACAGGAGAGGTTCGCCTATTCGGTTCTTTACAAACATCAAAGCATCTGACTTTGCACTACCTATGGAGGAAGGTTATCACTATTGTTCAGTATGTCATCGTTACATATCGGAAGAAAACAAACACTGCAATAAATGTAACAGTTGTACATCAAAGGATGGGACAACTTATGTTCACTGTGATCTTTGCAAGTGTTGTGTCAAACCAGGAAGGAAACATTGTAATATTTGCAACAAGTGTGAACACCCTAACCACAGTTGTAATGACACTACCTTATCATCTGGTTGCCATATTTGTGGCAAAGTGGGGCATAAAAGAAAAGACTGTAAGTTTCGAGTGAAAGATCAACAAAACAATTCCAAAAGAAAAGTCAAGGAAACAGATAGTACCCATGAAGTGAAAAAAATTAAAAGGACAAAGTAGTATTTCCCACCATTAATATCAAGAAAAGTTATTAATTGTTCTTTTTTCAAGTAAATTTGGCTTCCGTTGCTCTGATTAATTATTCTGTAGTGTTATCTTAAAGATGGAATTTTCTCTATATTTAATGGAGTGCTTAACTAACTGAAACAAAGATGAATGAAATTAAGGTCAGGGCTCTTACTTTGGAGATATGGAACCCAAAGTGATCCCCCATTGGCCAGTACCTTTGATGTCCAATGTTTCAAACATGGTTTTTTAAAACTTGAAATCCTTGCCAGTGAATATTTTACCCAACAAGTGATCTGTAGGTGATAAGGGCATTGGAGCTTCACTCCAGGTTCGGTACCTCCAAGATACAAACACTAACCTAATATACATTAGAAAAAACATACTGATAATTTTTGAAAGCCTTTTTTTGCCCTCCCAACAGGTTGAGCATTTTAAGAGGTGTTGAATTTATACCATAAGAAATACTCAACACCCAGGCATTGAGACTCGATGACTGTTTTTTAAAGGCTTTTTACCAAATAACCCCTCCCAAAAGGGGAACATTTCTGTTTCTTTTTTTTTCAGTCAAGTAAATCACCATTTTTGAAAAATTACAGTAACAGTGTGAAGTGGCAAGTCAAACTTTTGTTCATTATCATCAAAACCTTGGCACATTTTGGTGTCGTATTCTTTTTCTTTTTTGTCATGCTGAAGTAGCTTTGAAAAGTTTTGAGTTTGTGTTGTAGTTTTACATGGGGAACAAAAACCAAATTTTCAGATTTTATGCATCTGCTGGTGGCAGTGCAATTCAGACTACAAGCAAATTCTTTGTTTCCAATATCAGCTATGGCATCTATCTTACTTTATGCTTGACTTACATTAATGGATGTAGCATATGCAGGAACAAGAGGTAACATATCCAGTACATAAGGTATTCGACTAATGCCATGCTTTCAAGAGCAGAGCAATAGGCACACATTTCTCAGTGTTGATAAGGATCGTCCATTTATTACGTTTGCATGAAATTGGCCATCCCCCCCCCTTGTTGGCATTTGTTTGCAGGCAAGTACCCCCTGTGCAAACGTACGTTATACTTGACCGTCGTTGGTAGTTGCCATTTCGATAAACAAGTTAAAAATTATGTCATTGATTCTTCTTTAATAGAAGAATCAATGACGTAAAGAAGCTCGCGTGCTTAAATTCGAAAAGTAAAAAATTGACTCCAGGCTATTGTTGTGAGAAAAAAAAAGAATTATAATTAAATACAAGCCGAATACAAACGAAAGTAATTCCATATAAACAAACAATAAAAATAGAGAAGAATAATTACACCTGCACACCTGTCTTTCGCTGTCACTACTTTGTGACAACTGTAAGCAAAATTTTTTTAATATGAACGTTCTCACCTTGTGAACCATACTCCCCCCCTGTTCGCTTTTGTTCGCTTTTTAGGATACCACCCTCCCCCTCAGTGCGAACGTAATAAATGGATCGTCCCCCCACAGGTAAGAGGGCCCATTGCACTGATTGAACTGAACAATGACATTGCTAGAAAGCTTGGGAGTTTTGCAGGTCGTAAATGATGTATAACACAATGCCTTTGCCACCATTTGTCAATACAGCTTCTTTGCAGAGATTTGGTTTCAATAAAGCTTTAGAGCCTTTTGTTCTAGCAATGCTTTGCTGTTTCAAGTCTTTATTCAGGGCACAGAACATGGCAGCCGTGGCTTGGAAGTCTTTGATTTCACCAGGACTGAAATTGGCCCAAAACAGCTCTCTTTGTTTCCAAAATTGACAAGCATTTATGTCAGGTGTGCTTTTGGATAGCTTGTCAAGACTCTTTGCAGAACCCAGCAAACAGTTTCTGTTGGCTCTGATGTGCTTGAGGCGGTGTCTTCTTTCTGCTACCTCGGTGATGCACCCTCTGCAGCTGGTGGCTGTTCACTTGCCTCAATCACTCGTACAAAGTCTGCTTGGAACAAGTTCAAGGAACTTCTCCCAATCCTGTCATCAAGATATCTGACACTGAGGATACGCGGAAAAGTATACAATACCTGTATACGTAGTGTCATGTGGTATGGCAGCGAAACATGACCCATGTCCAAGAGTGACTTAGTGTGCATGCAGCGTAATGATAGGGCAAGGCAATCTGTAGTATCAGACATGACCAGGTGCAGACAACCCCTTCAAGCCAATTGCTGTCCAAGCTAGGATTAGCATGGACACTATGAGGGAAAGGCGTCTACACTGGTATGGCCATGTCCAGCGATCTAGTGGCACAATCAAGCAGAATGTAGACTTTTCTGTGGATGGACGTCGGCGACCTGGGCGACCAAGAAAGACATGGCACGATGTTCTGAAGGATGACATCTCTGGCTGGGGCCTTGGTTCAAGTGACCCCATGAATAGAGCCACCTGGAAATCTAGTCTGATATATGCCATGCGTGCAGCTAGCCAGGCATCTGGAGGGAAGCCCACCATCATGGAGGATTCTTCCAGACCTGCACGATAATCAAAAAGAACCGATTGTATATGTGTGTAAGACTCTTTCTGATTTTCATCCTTTTGTCTCGTGGGCTGTTAAAATTGATTGTTTTGTCAACNGACTTTTCTGTGGATGGACGTCGGCGACCTGGGCGACCAAGAAAGACATGGCACGATGTTCTGAAGGATGACATCTCTGGCTGGGGCCTTGGTTCAAGTGACCCCATGAATAGAGCCACCTGGAAATCTAGTCTGATATATGCCATGCGTGCAGCTAGCCAGGCATCTGGAGGGAAGCCCACCATCATGGAGGATTCTTCCAGACCTGCACGATAATCAAAAAGAACCGATTGTATATGTGTGTAAGACTCTTTCTGATTTTCATCCTTTTGTCTCGTGGGCTGTTAAAATTGATTGTTTTGTCAACAAAGAGATTGAAGAGCGGCTTGACAAAGGCATAGAAATGCTTGCTATTCTTGTCAATGGCTGTGAAAAGTGGCTGGTCAGCCACAAATGGGAATTGGGCAAAATCACCAATAATAATGACACAAACTCTTCCAAATGGTTCATTTGCATGCTGAGGCTTCAATCCTCTCAGTCACACTGTTTGTCAATTTCCATACGTTTTATGATGTATCCACAAAAGCCAGGAGTGTCTTTAATTTGAATAAAGAATGAAGAGAAGTACCGCCAACAAGGTAAGCATCAGTGCCTATATGAGCAGGAATTTAAGAAGCTAGGTTTGACCACTTAATGTAGTCCGAGATATCCATGAAGGCTTTCTTGAAACTACTAGCCCTGCCAGAAATGTTCATGCAAAGAGACTCGGTGTTTGCGGGGATCTTAAAGTTTTGCACCAAAGCATTCTTTGACAATACAATAGACCAATTTTTGTTTCTTATTCATTTTGGAAGGTTGTAAAGTGTCAGTCAGGGTCAGGCCAGGTACAAAGAGTTTGTGTTTTGGTCAATCCAAGTTTTAGCATATTTCAGGTGATCATTAATTAGGTTCCATTCTTTTATAGCTTACGGCCAATTAAAAACAATTTCATTAGGACTTTCAGGCTAATGACCCCGATAGTCGGAACTTTCATCGTCATCTGGTCTATGGTATGCTCTGCCACTGTCAGCATTGTCAAAGGCACGGGCTCTCATCCAGGGTTTTTGGGGTGCATCGTCAAGTCTTTTTGTCATTTTCAACATACAATTCATCAAAAGCTTCACCAGCAAAGTTATCTTCAATTTTGGAAGGTTTATCTTTAAAACAATCTGGCTTTCTTTGTATTTCTCATTGACAAGGCTAGGGCAGTGTGGTGAACTTTTATCACTCTTTCACTTCAAGCTCGCATGATCCAGTCACTCTTTCTACATTATCAAAGTTACATCCAGGTTTGCCCCTTAGAAGAATATTTTGACAGTAATCTGTATAATACTTCGATGTGTTTTGCACGTCTTCATGCAGAAAAAAAGATAGAGAAAATTCCTCTGTGGGATGGTTATTGATCATGAATTGTATCGGACAAATATGTTTGGGATTCTTCATAAAGTGTGATTAAGGGTCACTGTGATCAAACTGGGCAAAGGTTCTTGAAATCAATAGTGTTTTCTGTTTTCCAATATGCTTCACTCCGGGTGGGATCTTTATCCAGGTGAGTTTCAGTATCGGATTTCACAAATGTCTTGACTTTGTTAAAACCATGCAGATAAACAACTCTTGGTGCTTGATTGTATTCAATACAAGTCAGGTTCTGAAGAATCAGAAAACACTCATGCATGCTCATACCATTCTTTCTAATGCAAGACAAAAATAAGTAAAATTTTAAAGAGAGGTTTCTTCTTTTAAATCGTCAACCACTGTCTTGCAGGTTCTTTTGTAATTGTCAGATTGACATTCATTGTTGCCTGACATTCAGATTGACAATATTTCATTACATTCTTCGCAATGTAATGAAATGTTTCCTTTCACATTCAATGTAAGGATCAGCACTGTGAAGCAAAGGAAAAAAGCCAGTGAATAATCTTAAAACCTTCGTGTTTGTAATGGTTATCAACAATCTTTATTTTTGTTTCAATGCCTAAAACCTGTTTCTCACGTCTTAATTACTTGAAAAGAGAGTGTTTAGCATTTATTCTCTTGGAATGTGTTTCTAAAGCTACAAAGCTCACATTTAAAGCGACAGGACTGTGTTCTCTTCTCTCTTCATCAGTGTAAGTTGTAGTTGCGGCACAGTTTTTGTCTTGACAACAGCCAAGCATTCATTTGTGCAACATGAGTCTATTGATAAGTCTGGTGTAATATACGGATTTTTTATAAGAACAAATTTTTTTGATCCGAGCCTCAACTTAATTAGTAAAATGCCTGAATTTAGGCTAAGATTTTTCTTAATTTTTTTTCTTAGACTTTTACCCCTGTATTTTCTATAATTTTTGTTTGGATTGGTTTGATCTATGAATAAGTTACTTCTTGTCAAGCAAAACACCTGTGCGTCTGATAACTTCACAAGTCAGCTTTATAAATAAACGATGAGCTAATATTTAGTAGAACATTTCTTTTGAAAAGAAACTCGTGTACGAGCTCTTTGCTACCCGGCGGAAATTAAATAATACGCGTTTCCCTAATTCTATGATGTAATGTTAGCCTCGACTTCAAAACGAGACCCTTATGGACAAAAATATAAACAAAAATGGAGGAAGCGGAGATAGAACTCGAAACTCTTATAATTATTAAAAAACCTGAGGCAACTGTCAATTTTAGTGGATCTCTTTCGGATATAAATGTTCAAAATTTTTTATTACGAGATATAAATGCTGATCTGGACGTTACGTTAATTACAGATAACAAATCCAAAGAAAATTTGACATGGGGAAAATCTCTGGATTTTCTTCCAGTATTTACTAGGCGAGAAATAGACCTCCATGTTGGGAAGTGTGGCAAAATAAAAAGGTTACATATTAAAAAAACATTAGAAAGAGGGCTTAAGTTTAAACAGGAACGTTACATTTTATCGGAAAGTTTGTTTACTGCACGAACTTTAAAGTATTTTATAGCCAAAGCTTCATGTCGAGCAAGCATGAAAAAACTGCAGAGGCAAGTAGAGGTTCATATTAACTGAAAAAATAGTGAGGTGGATAAAGCAAAATGTAACTGTCCTGCTGGTTTAAGTGGGTATTGCAACCATGTAATGGCTTTACTCTTCGAACTGGCAGAATACTCATTGCATTCATTGAAGGTAGTACCAACTGAAAGAGCATGTACTAGTGTACTTAGAAAATGGGGTGTTCCAGGAAACAAAGAGACAGTAAAATATCCTGTTATGAAAACTGCTCTTCATAGCAATGTTATGAAAAAGGGAATTTCTCCAACAATATATGAAGCTAGGTTAAATTTTAATGCAGTAAAGAACCTAAATTCCATAAAAAAATTACAAGATGATTTGAAAGCAGTAAATAAAGACATTGGTTATGCTCATGTCATACCAAACACAATAAAATTTGACTCCGAAATAACAAAATTTGGTCTGCAATTTATGGGGTCTCCTCTTTCGAATCAAGTTTTACCTGTTGAGAGAGACTTCATGATTTTGGGTAAGTTGCCAGAGGAAAAACACACACCTCCCACCTCAGTCTTACCCATTAAATTTCTAGACATTCCATGTTCTTGGAATTGCACAAAAAGAGAGATGGAATTCATGGAAAAAATAAAAATCTCTCAAGAGGAAAGCATAAAGCTGCAGATGCAGACAACACAGCAAAGAGAGTGCCCTCTGTGGTTCAAAGAAAGAAAATATAGAATCACATCATCTACTGCTCATAAAATATTTATAAAAAAAAAGAATTTCGAAACACTAGTAAAACAAGTGACGCAAGATGTTAAGGCTCTTCCAACAAATGTAAAAGAAATTTTAAATCATGGAGTAATTAATGAAGAAGTTGCAAAAGAAAAGTTTATTTGTGTAATGAATTACCGCTTTCATCAAAACGTCAAATTAATGGAGACTGGTTTGCTTGTACAGCCATGTTTGCCATGGCTTGGCGCAAGTCCTGATGGTCTTGTTTCTACGAAGTCGGGTTCATTTTTGATGGAAGTAAAGTGCCCTTACACAAAAAGAAACGTTAATCCTAATGATTTAATGAATGATGAGAAATTTTACATTGGTTCATTGCCGAATGGTGAACTATTTTCAAAAAAGGATAATGCTTTTGGTTATTATACGCAAGTACAGATAGCTTTGGGTTTATCTGGGCTTACACAATGTTTATTTATTGTATATGTGTACCAAGGTATTATAATGGTGAACGTCGATTTTGTTCACCTACTGCTTCATTATCAAGTCCTTCTTCCTCAGAGGGAGTAACAAATAGTTTTTGTCTTTTTAATGGCGACTTTCTAGATTTACTTAATTTTGGCTTTTTAAAGGTAAATACACTTGGAATGGCCCCAGGTTTCAAAGTTTTAATACCGCGACCCATGCTAACTTTTATTTCCTCTGGCTTAAAATGCAACTGGCATACTTTAGTATACTTGTTGATTTCAAATTTATCAGCACCTCCTTTCCTTCTATATTTTAATATTTCTTTACTCCAAGCTTTATGAAGATCTGGTTTGGTATCTTTATTAGGAAAAGAAAATAGTGCAATATTTGTTTTTTCCTTGTTACTATTATAAAAAGAACTTCCACATTCAGGTACACAGCAGTACATTGATCGTCCTCCTGTTTTCACTTCTTCTGGTGGAAAAAAACTCGAATTAATATTAAGCATGTTCTTGATTTAACAGTAGTTTAGGAAATAAATAATATGTTTTCTTCTAAAAGGTTTGTAATATTTCTAACTTCTTAAATACAACTCACAATGAAGTAGTTTGTTTACTTTTTTAAGGAGCTACTGCCGCAATCTTTAATATCTGTCCATACGGGTCTCGTTTTGAAAGCGAGGCTTAGATTACATCATAGAATTAGGGAAACGCGTATGGAAGTGAAAACAAACAGATTTAGCAGACCTTTTGTCACCTTTCGTCTCAGTCTGCTTCTGTTTTAATTCTACTGTTTGAAAAAATTTCCATTGGTATGCTGACGCAATACATAAAAAGGCTTGAATAAGTAAGAAACAGAACATTTTTGCAGCAAAAGCAAATGACTCTTGGTGCATGTGGATTTACACCTGTAAAACACCGTGTCGTGGAAATTGGGGCGGCGGGGGGGAATTACCGTTGAAAAAATGGTGGAATGTTATCTTTGTCACATTTTTATAACAACCTTAGACTATCTGTAGAAAATATTGACGGTATTTTGCCCAAACAAAGTAAAGACGAGTGTACCGATGAACGAATTTAACATGAAACCATTGAATTTTCTCCTTTTGTTACTATCAACCAATCCATTACAATCTACAGAATCTGACGCCCCCAACTTCGGTATTGAGAACACGCATTTGAGCCGAGCCTTGAAAGGTCGTCTGGACCAACTCCTCGAACATCATCTGAAACAACCCCTGGAGTGCGTTTTGATCGACCAAAAGAAGTGAGAGCGGACAACTGTCGAGGTAGCCAAAGTCTCGAATCAATCTATTCTAATCAAAGATGAGAGAGAGTCAAGGAAAAGATTTTAAAGGAGAAAGAATTATTAGAAAACACGTAAGCTGTTCATTTTATCAAGATAAATCATCTTGACCAAAAAAACTCGAGGCAATAAGAAGGTACTGACAGTATCCCAACAATGTGGTTTGAAACAGTGGCATGCTACAACCCGGGGGGACGCTTTTGAAACATAGTTTAATGTTGATCAGTCACCCCTACCTTTTGGTGTCGACGGGAAGAAGACCTACGACCAAATACTGTCGTACCTAGACACAAGGAAGACCGAATTAAAAAAATGTGTTGGCTAAACATTCTCGGGTGCTGATAAACGTCAATGCTCATGAACAAACGCCTTCATCTCCTAGTATCCGGTGTTGCCTTGCAAGATCTTGGTATTGAGGTCGCCCATCAAGATGTTAAAGTTTTGCTGTGGGTACTTAGCGATGGCGTTCTATACTCTGCCTAAGAAATGGTCTTTTGTTTCTTCATCAGTGTCTTGGTTGAAGCATAGCACAGGACAAGCTATAAGAATAAATCTTTCAACTTCGCTGGTTCTGGATCGAAATTTACAGAATTTCTCCGAGAAAAAGACATCAAATAATTTTCCTTCTATTTCATCCTTAAAACTTGAAAATCTACAAAACTTCTGCAAAACCACACGATACATGTGAATCATCGAGAAACTGCGTATTACAAATATCCAATCAAGATCGAGCATCAAAACGAATCTGACCAATCAGGTCTTTACAAATAGGCGTAGAAAGCTTATGCAAATACAAANGTCCTGATGGTCTTGTTTCTACGAAGTCGGGTTCATTTTTGATGGAAGTAAAGTGCCCTTACACAAAAAGAAACGTTAATCCTAATGATTTAATGAATGATGAGAAATTTTACATTGGTTCATTGCCGAATGGTGAACTATTTTCAAAAAAGGATAATGCTTTTGGTTATTATACGCAAGTACAGATAGCTTTGGGTTTATCTGGGCTTACACAATGTTTATTTATTGTATATGTGTACCAAGGTATTATAATGGTGAACGTCGATTTTGTTCACCTACTGCTTCATTATCAAGTCCTTCTTCCTCAGAGGGAGTAACAAATAGTTTTTGTCTTTTTAATGGCGACTTTCTAGATTTACTTAATTTTGGCTTTTTAAAGGTAAATACACTTGGAATGGCCCCAGGTTTCAAAGTTTTAATACCGCGACCCATGCTAACTTTTATTTCCTCTGGCTTAAAATGCAACTGGCATACTTTAGTATACTTGTTGATTTCAAATTTATCAGCACCTCCTTTCCTTCTATATTTTAATATTTCTTTACTCCAAGCTTTATGAAGATCTGGTTTGGTATCTTTATTAGGAAAAGAAAATAGTGCAATATTTGTTTTTTCCTTGTTACTATTATAAAAAGAACTTCCACATTCAGGTACACAGCAGTACATTGATCGTCCTCCTGTTTTCACTTCTTCTGGTGGAAAAAAACTCGAATTAATATTAAGCATGTTCTTGATTTAACAGTAGTTTAGGAAATAAATAATATGTTTTCTTCTAAAAGGTTTGTAATATTTCTAACTTCTTAAATACAACTCACAATGAAGTAGTTTGTTTACTTTTTTAAGGAGCTACTGCCGCAATCTTTAATATCTGTCCATACGGGTCTCGTTTTGAAAGCGAGGCTTAGATTACATCATAGAATTAGGGAAACGCGTATGGAAGTGAAAACAAACAGATTTAGCAGACCTTTTGTCACCTTTCGTCTCAGTCTGCTTCTGTTTTAATTCTACTGTTTGAAAAAATTTCCATTGGTATGCTGACGCAATACATAAAAAGGCTTGAATAAGTAAGAAACAGAACATTTTTGCAGCAAAAGCAAATGACTCTTGGTGCATGTGGATTTACACCTGTAAAACACCGTGTCGTGGAAATTGGGGCGGCGGGGGGGAATTACCGTTGAAAAAATGGTGGAATGTTATCTTTGTCACATTTTTATAACAACCTTAGACTATCTGTAGAAAATATTGACGGTATTTTGCCCAAACAAAGTAAAGACGAGTGTACCGATGAACGAATTTAACATGAAACCATTGAATTTTCTCCTTTTGTTACTATCAACCAATCCATTACAATCTACAGAATCTGACGCCCCCAACTTCGGTATTGAGAACACGCATTTGAGCCGAGCCTTGAAAGGTCGTCTGGACCAACTCCTCGAACATCATCTGAAACAACCCCTGGAGTGCGTTTTGATCGACCAAAAGAAGTGAGAGCGGACAACTGTCGAGGTAGCCAAAGTCTCGAATCAATCTATTCTAATCAAAGATGAGAGAGAGTCAAGGAAAAGATTTTAAAGGAGAAAGAATTATTAGAAAACACGTAAGCTGTTCATTTTATCAAGATAAATCATCTTGACCAAAAAAACTCGAGGCAATAAGAAGGTACTGACAGTATCCCAACAATGTGGTTTGAAACAGTGGCATGCTACAACACGGGGGGACGCTTTTGAAACATAGTTTAATGTTGATCAGTCACCCCTACCTTTTGGTGTCGACGGGAAGAAGACCTACGACCAAATACTGTCGTACCTAGACACAAGGAAGACCGAATTAAAAAAATGTGTTGGCTAAACATTCTCGGGTGCTGATAAACGTCAATGCTCATGAACAAACGCCTTCATCTCCTAGTATCCGGTGTTGCCTTGCAAGATCTTGGTATTGAGGTCGCCCATCAAGATGTTAAAGTTTTGCTGTGGGTACTTAGCGATGGCGTTCTATACTCTGCCTAAGAAATGGTCTTTTGTTTCTTCATCAGTGTCTTGGTTGAAGCATAGCACAGGACAAGCTATAAGAATAAATCTTTCAACTTCGCTGGTTCTGGATCGAAATTTACAGAATTTCTCCGAGAAAAAGACATCAAATAATTTTCCTTCTATTTCATCCTTAAAACTTGAAAATCTACAAAACTTCTGCAAAACCACACGATACATGTGAATCATCGAGAAACTGCGTATTACAAATATCCAATCAAGATCGAGCATCAAAACGAATCTGACCAATCAGGTCTTTACAAATAGGCGTAGAAAGCTTATGCAAATACAAACGAGAAAAACAACATTGTGAATAACTGTGAATAACTTCCGTGTCTCTACATGATTATGTGGTTAATACGTAATATCAAATTATAATAATAAACGTGCGCGTGGGTGTTACAACACAAGCTTCATTTTGATCTTCTTTGTAGAGGGTGCTGCGATGATTCTTGATCCAAGTGCCTCTCACTCCATCGGGGCTTACTGTGCAGATCTTGACAACATAAGTACTTCGTCTTCTCTGTGTGGAACATTATGTTCTTCATGGCCGGAATACAGCAACATCTCTCCTGTGAAGAGTATCCTTTGTCCTGATTTTATCTAACTGGTCTCGCTGATTCCAAACAGTGTGAAGTTGTAGTGCCTTATCACTGCGTTACTTGCGATATTTTTCCTGTCTCGTACACGGTGTGTACATACCATATTTCTATATCAATTGTCCTTGTTGATTGAAGGGAAGTTAACGACGTGGCTCCCGGTGATTCACAGCTTGCACCACATAGTATCAAATGTCCTCTCATTGAGATTCCTTCCTAAAGAAACCTTGGTTTGCTGTTGTTGGCATTTCTGTAGCAAGCTGAAATTTTTAGGGTACAGTTTCTACGGTCATGCTCAACCCTCCTCCTTTCTCATTCGGGCTTTGTATCAGCCATGGTGGAGTTATGGTGGTTAATTATAACCCCATTTCATTTCCAATTTTGGAGAAAAAAAATTAAGTTTTGTCTTATTTTCACCTCCTAGTTAACGCGTGAACTACATTAACATCTGTTCCAAATCTTAGCCGAGTTGCTAAAAAGTGTTTTTTTCATTTTTAGGCATTTTTAAAACTTTTTTGCTAGCACGTTTTCTTCTTTAAGCAATATTGTTTATCACGTCAGTGACTATCTTCTCGCATATAAATTTTTGTCAGTTTGTCCCATTTAACTGAGAATCCATCCAACACATCGCAATAATTTTTCATGGTTAGGGACAAAGCATCGGAAGGTTTAAAAAGCAGGCGTGGAACGAGGATGTTTATTTTCAGCCATCTGCTTTGACTGAAGGAAAGTTTTAAATCAAACATATCGAAAAAACATTGAAGCCAATCGTGGAAAATGAATCGCGTCGTGTTTTATGATGTGACAACTTTACGGGTCAGAATGCTGATGATTACCGAAAATCAGTTGCGAAACTAAATGGAGTTTTGTATGGGTTACAGTGAGACTGATCATTGGCAGCCTTTACACGCAGGCTACGCTGAGAAATTAAAAGCAATTATCAAACATTTATTGTTTGACTGAATCGATGATAACGAAAACTTCAATAAATGGTACGGTACAGAGTTCCACTTATTTAGAATGCCGAATCCTGCTCACAAAATCGATCGGTGACGCATATTGGAAATTGACGGACAATAGATGGGACTTCAATTGTGCTGGTTTGTTTGGAAAAACCATGTGTCTCATTAAAGCAGACGGGAGAGGGTATGATCTAATTTAAACGGAAAGGCTTAAAGATTATGAAGTACCACCAACTGCATTGGTTCGATCAGCCACCACTACCCCATACCAATGAAAATTGAAGAATCAAGGATGCTTAGGACAATGAGATTGATCTTGAAATCGAGTTAGAAGAAGAAAGTGAGATTCTCATTTTGACGGTGAAGAAAACATAGCAGAAGCTGTTGAACTAGAAGAAAGAAAGTCATTTGACTTTCTCGTTCAAGATTTATAGAAACAAAAGGAAACCCATTTGGATTGAAAGATTGAGTAGCGTGTTTGATTTTACATGTAACATTTTATTAAAAAAATAAATTAATTTTCACTATTTTCTCTCCAGGTCTCCAAACTTTTCAGTCTGAGGGCCGTATTAACTATCAAACACCAGTTGTGGGTCCTACTACACACTCGAGATCTAGATAAAAAGAATCAGAACAGAAGTTTTAATCATTAATTCAGTATTATTTTATTCAATAATTATTTAGTAACACATTGATACACTACACATGAACACCAGTATTAGTGGGAATGGCGAAGTTGTTTCCAGAATGGCAAAATAGCAGTTATTTCCGGCTTTAGATTTGATGTCCCTAACATCAATAGTGACCTGAGGCTATCGGACAAGTTTGTTCTCAAATTATTCTTTACATATTTCATTCTTGAAAATGCTTTTTCAGACAGGTATGTCGCTTCAAAGATTTGTGATGGCAGACAGCGGTAACAAAAAACTACAACTTGATTTTCAAAGCTTTTGTTCAAATCAAACTTGAGCTCCCGAAAGAGAGCATGGAATTATCGCTAGCTGATCGCATAGACTAAAACTCAAACTACATATGAGATTATAGCGTATATATGCATTTAAACAGAAACTACGAATTAAACTGAATCATACAAAATTAAGAAAAACAGGAAAGATGTGTATGAGAAAATATAAGAAAAATCATTAGTCAGGGTATAATCAGATGCGCCACAGAGGTACGAAAGAGAGGTGCTTACATAAAGACATTAAAAGCGAGACTCGACATAACGAACAAGGAAATGAGGTTACCAGTCAGTAGAAAAAGGAATGATATGACGTAGAGAAGGGATCTTAGAATGAATGAGTAGAAAAAATAAGGTATCGTGATATATTGAAAGGCATCTTGATGCAAAAATGTTAACATAAGGAAACTCTTACTTGGGCAAAAGCTGTTAAAAGCCCACCAGCCCTCCTTTGCACTTGTCCCTGAGGAGGTCGTTTGCTTGCAACTCATTTGGGCAACTGGCCACACATGCTTTAAATGGGTTTTAAAGCAATCTCATTTCTGCCTTTGAATCCAAGTCAGAAAACCACCCCAGAAACTGCAGCTGGAGGCCTTTGATGATCTTGCAGGAAAATGAGGTGGAAACTCAACTGTTGCTTCAGCCATGAAAATATCCTAACCGGTAACAGTGCCACACAAGGTATATATGGAAGCCAGCTCTTGTATTATGTTCATGTCTTCATCCACATTTCTAATGAACACAGGGAGCTGTAAGGTGGAAAAGCTGTCCAGCGATTCATGCATTGCTATTGAAATATTGAGAAACTTGCTTGCATTTTTCGCAATTTGAATCACCATGGTATTTGCAGAAGGTATTTGCACAATATCTGCTGCACCTGGCAAGCATTCCTTGATGAACTCGCCATCTGAACAGGGCGTATTCCGTTTAACAATCTTGTGGCACTCAAATTAGCCTTTGTTGCAGCATCTTCTGCAGGAGATTGTTTGGTGAAAATCGCTTGACGCTTCTTCAGAAAGTTGAGCAACTCCTGGATTTTCAAGTCTACGGAAACCAAACAGAAGATTCCATATTAAACCAGAGATCATATTTCTGAATATCTAACAATACCTCGTCTTAAAAAGTTTTTTATTGCTTACTTTGAAACTGATCCACTGGTCAAAAACTGAGATCTAATCTTTCTTCATAACAATGAAAATGCATTCCAAACATTTTAATTTTTTTACTGGTTAGGATACAAACTTCAAAGGAAATAATTCATTACTAAGAGAAAGAGTAACTGTATATTCACAACTTACAAATGACGCTTCAATAATATTTCAACCAGATTTTGTGTTTAAAGAAAAGGAGACTCACACTAAAAAAATCCACTGGACAGTATACACTATGAATGGGCTCCTAAAGAATCCTTTTGGCTTGAAAGAATGCTAAAAATCCTTTTCCAAAAGTGTTTTGGTATGTTCTCATCTAAACACTACGCGATGTATGTGCTTGATGATTACAGTCTTTATTTATTACTGGAAGTTAGTGAAAACTGCCCCTCCATTTGGACATTTGAAGAGGGGGAAGGAGAGATAGCCCTAAGCAGCAGGTCTTCGGGTGGCGGATAGGAAACGCCCGTCAGATGTAAAGAGAAACAATGAAAAAAAGAAATAACCTCTCCTGGACCAAAACACGATTTGCCCTTTGGCAACGAAAACATTCGAAAGTTACCCTGACAGGGTTACGGTAAATTCTTCGGAGCAGCAAAGTCAATTTAATTTCCGTGAGATGATCGTTCCGGTCAATGGTAGACGGTATTTGACATAAAGCAACAAATCGAATCAACAGTTAAGCTAACAGGGTCACTCAAATCATTCAGCGTACAATTACCCGCAGGTGTAGTGGAAACGCATACGTTTTTTTCCTAGCTTTTGAAAGATCCATAAACTCCAAATAATCAGATTGGATCGCTCATCGCGCGAGTTACCAAGCAGCGCTTTTCGGAGTGACTAGACAGGCTCCGGATTTCGAAAGATTGGCTAGTGTCTCAAAACTACGAATGGGATGTACCTTGGTTATTGATTCTACTTTAAAAAACAAACCTAATAGTATCATTGAAGGAGTTGGACTCCTATTTAGCCCGCTAACCTCAGCAACACTTATGGGGGTCAAGGAAATTCCTCCAAGAATAAGAGTCACTACTTTTATTAGAAACTCAATGGCAAACAAAGTTGCTTGCCACACATCCCACAATGTACCCATTGAGATAGATGTTTCAGGATTCTGTGATGATTTTTTTTCTTGGCACGATCAAGACCTAAATATAGTTTTACTAATAAACAGTGATTTCAATGCTCACCTTGGTGAAGGTGTAAAAATCAGATTCACATTCTACGAGGAAAAGAACAGAAAGAGTAGTCAACGTGAACACTTTTTGGTAAGAAACAGCACACATTGCCTTAACCCAAAATTCTATAAAACTGTGGAATCTCTTGTCCAAATATATGTGAATCACAACTTGATTACATCTCATCTCTTCAACAAGAAACCAATGGATTGAGAGTGGTTAAATTGCGAGGTGTATAACAGCTTTCATGGTGTTTCGTCAAACCACAGCATTGTCTCTGCCAAACTACAATTAAGCCTAAGATCAAGCAAAAAGAATACTTTCAAGGCTTCTTGTGACTGGAAACAATGAAAAAATGACATCGAAAAGCGAAACTATTTAACTTTGGCCTTACATAATCTTTTGAAGCCCGGCAGGACAATGATGGCTGCATAAACCGTTAATGACAAATACAAGGCATTCACTAAAGCTCATGAAGAAGCTACCAAAGAATACATTTTTTTATGCTAAAGCGAAAGCAGAGTGCTCTCGTAGAACGAAATCTCTAATCCCACCAAATCAAAAGACCTTCAGAAAAAATCTTTCCTTAGTGGAACATACCTCTCTATAGGTAAAATATTAAAGGAGTCTGAGCAAAAATTCTTAATGCGTCAATACCACTGGCCTGCAAGGTTTTAATGGTCAAGCATGTGATAATTGATTCTAGAGAAGTTGCCTATGCAAAATCCAAAAATCGTACTCATTTTGTCCCATCAGGTCCAATTTTTATGATACGAGGTTGTACAAGAGTTGTTATTAATGCCCTTTAGTGCTATTTATTGCCTTTAATTTTGGATTTAGTGCTTCACAAAAACCATGCATGTTATCTGACAAAGGTCAGAAAATAAGGATTACACAATACACAAAAGCTAATCATTGGTGAATGGCCTTTTTAGTGACTTTCTCCTGTGCTGAGTAGCCACCAATTCTCGTTTCAAATACCAACAGTAACGAGCAAAGAAGTTCACATCCCACCAGTCTCGGTAGCGTTCTTCCACGACACGAATGTCCTGTTGGAAACGCTCTCCCTTTATCTCACTTAAGTTTCCACAGTTCTGAGGGAAATAACCTAAGAGGTACGTAGAAAGTGCATTTTGACTGACATGGGAACCCCTAACTTTTAAAAGTTCTTAAGCAATTCGTCGACTTTCTTCTCGTATTCTGCATTCCAGTTCTTTCCAAAAAAGGTTGTAATTACTGACTTGACGGCAGCCAAGCAGACAGCTCAGCTGCACTCATTGCATCAGCGAACATTGACTCCTTCATGAGGTCCCGTATCTCAGTTCCATAAAAAATGTTAGTCTTAAGCTTTTCAATTTTATCCAAGGAAAGTTCTGCTGAAGGAAAGCAAACCCTCTGCCTTCCCTGTCCGTTGCCTTAACAACAATTTTCATACGTCCCAGTTTGATATGTAAGAGCGAAAGTAATATTTTGTTTGTTTCGAGAAGAGGGCCAGACTGGACATTGTGCGAACAAGGTTGCAACCCTTGTCTTGGCGGCTATTCTTGTCTGGTAAAATGTTGATTATCAGCCCGACTGTCCAACAAACACAGAATGTATGGATATTTTATGTACCTATCATTTAATCCTAAAACCAATCCAACAATCTTACGTTCTCCACAGATCAACCAACCATGGTCATGTAGACAAGTGATTAAAAAAGAGCCGCTCTGCAGCATTAAAGAAAAAGCTATAGAAAAGTCTATATTTAAACCGAAATTAGTATAAATATGATGGCCTATCGAATGGTTAGTTACACAATCAAGTTGCCAGAATTGGCTAACAAAGTTCATGCTAATCTAGTGTAATTACTATCATATAGTGGATAGACGGATACGTTCTGTACTGTTTATTATATTGTCTATGCATACAAGAAATAAACTCCTTAGGCACTGACGGTTTGGGATTGGACCCCGTTCCAATTGACGAACCTTGGGTAAATAGACATCTCCCAATCCTAATATCTTCGTAATTTAAAATGCAGATGTCTTGAACTATATAACCCTATTCTAGTATCACTGTGTCAGTGATAATTTGTACAATGTAATTTTGTGGCATGACTATGCCATGTGAACTACATCATTAAAGGAAGGTCACAGTTTACTCAGATCGTTGCCTAACACTGTTATCACAAGAAATCCATCCAGGATCTCCATCTCATGGACCTACCATGTTTTGAAAGGTATGTTTAAACGAATTTTACCAGCGTTTACTTTAAGATTAACTGTAAACATCTCCACATCATGTATTTTTGTTATTCTATGATGAACCAAGTTGCGTAATTGATTGTAATTGTGAATGCACTAAGCTAATGTGGGCTACTGAAATCAAATTTGGGTTTACGAAATGGACTAAACAAGAAAGTGGTTACACGGGACAAAGTGAAATGGTGAAATGTAGAAAAAATCGATGGTGATTACAAAACTGAACACTTAAAATAAGTCCATAACATGATCAACAAGTGATGCTTCAAAATGATTGATCCAAACAAAGAAAACTGTCATTTCCGTTTTTACAAGAGACTTATATCCAGAACTCTTTGAGAAGTACCCTTGAAGCAGCTATGACATGTCAACCAAGTCAAGTGTGTGTTTTCCCTGTGGGAAGTTTCTCTGTAGCCATTCCTTTATATTTAGTAACTGGAAAAAGCCTGAACGACTAGCAAAGCATGCTTAAAGTAACGGTCACAGTGTAACTATATGAAAGTGGATTAAAGCTAAGATAAACAAAAGACGACAAACATCAGTTTTGCTCCAACTTGATAGTACCCATAGGGACGTAATCCAAAAGAGCAGAGCCTATCTCAAAGTCATTGTAGAGTCCATTCGTTGCACTGTACAACAAAACATTTTATAAAGGTGCCAATGAGAAAACAGGTCCAACATAGGAGACCAATTATATGTTTATCGACAAAGCCTGACAAAACTTGTGCATCTTCCATGTAGAGACATCCCATAGGTTCCCGAGAGATTAACTTCACAGCTAACAGCACATCACTAGTGGCTGTCGTCAGAGATTAAGAATGAGATTATTAATATTGATTCTGATTTTGCCCTGAAGGGCATATATAAAGATGTACAAGAAGCTGGGGAGTTGACTCAGGTAAGGAACCATACTGATAGTCAAGTACCCGGGCTTCATTTCTGCTTTGACATAGGAAGCTACGGCTTTGATTGTTGCTGGAGAATCCCTATTCTTCTCAGGTAAGATTTCAAAACGAAGAAACAAGAACCAGGACAAGAAGAAATTCTATAAAAAACTTTGGTACAGTATACCGTATTACTTCGAATAAACGCCCGGGGCGTTTATTAAATTTTTTGGATTTTAGGGGGGGCGTTTATTCGAGGGGAGCGTTTAAAAGAGGGGGGCGTTTATTAAATAATTTCAAAAGTCGACAAGAATTGAAAGGACCACAGAAATTTATTTCGTTGACTTTGTATATTTTTCTTTTTAATCGACAACTAAAATCTCATTTTCCACACTATTTACATCGATATCGACCTCATCCTCTTCAATTAAAGTAAATTGGGGAGCTGCTTCAACTACATCCTCATCAGATATGACAAAAGGATTTTCGTCCAGCTCCCCACTTTTCAATAATTCAGTTTGATCTTTGAGAAGGCTTGCTCCTGCTTCGCATTTCTTTCCTTTCTTGAAACACGAAATTTCCTCATCTTTGGACCCGTCAACAGGTAGTCCTAAAGCACAAGATTTCATAGAGGAGGCAACCATCTCAGAAGGCAGTCCATTCCATGCTTGAATTACCCATTCAACAACAAGACGACGTGGCACAGGTTTCATGTTGCCTGCATCTGTATACTCGTGCTTTCCATTTGCAAGCCACTCATCATAATACTCCTGTATTTTACCTTTAAATGGTTTGTTCCATACAACGTCTGGAGCCTGGATGTACTTAGTGCAGCCTCCGGGAATAATGACAGATTCAAATTTAGCTTTTTTCAACTTCTTTTTAACAGGATCCGTCAAATGGGCTTCAAATGAATCCCATGCTAAAAGCCTTTTCTGGAAAGAAAATTGCCCGAGAATTTCGTCACACCATCGAAGTGTAAGATCCTCGTTCATCCAGCCGTTTGCACTACTAGCAACAGAACACTTTTGCTTAAACTCTTCGTGCAGGGATTTCGATTCTCTCTTTGCACCTGCGAACACAATAAACGGCCTACATTTTGTTCCATCTGCTCTGGCTGTTAAACAAACAGACACACGAACCTTTTCGTGTCCAGTTGTTTTCATAGGCACGTCTTTAGAGCCTGTCTTTTCGACTGTCGTATTCGATACCATGTCGTTCCAAACTGGAGTTTCATCCATTGCGAAAATATTGCAATCAGCAAATGAATGTTGCTTTTGTAATCTACGAGTGCGAATAACATACGCAACCAACCTATCGATTAAAAACGAAGGATCTTTCTGGGCTGTTGTGGTTTTTCTTCTCAAGGAGAGACCATGTCGTCTCATAAACTTTTCACACCATCCACGACTGGCAACGAATGAGTCCCGAACAGCTGGATCATCAGTTTTTTTATCAAAAAGTTTTTTAGCTTTGAACATGATCATCTTGCGGCTGACATGTAACATTCGGCTTCTTTGATCGTAAATCCACAAAATGACGTCTTCTTCCAACTGTTCATCCATACACTTTCTACCACCTCCTTCCAATTTTTGTTTCGACTGCTTTGTTGTCTTGATTGCTGCTTCGTGACTTATCCACTCTCTCACACGTTTCGGTTCTATATTGAACTTTTTGGCAGCAGAACGTTTTGAATGAGCTCTTGCATAAGCAATGACTTGCTGCTTAAACTGCATCGTGAAAGATCTTCTTTTTTCATCTTTATGTGAGATAAGTTGCCTTTCATCCATTTCTCTTGTTAGTTATTCCTCTTCTCACTAATCACAAATGTAGTAAAATTATCGAGGCGAGAAAAAAATAAATATTTCTCGCTCTTCACCTTTGCGCTTTCTCACTTTATTTCACAATTTAAACTTATTTCATCACATTTGCTTTTTCCATGGCGCGTGCCAGATAATAGTTTCGGTACTCCATCTTTGGTGTTAGAAACAAAGTTGCTAAAACAATTATCATTGTTCAATTATTTACGAGTTGAACGGAAATATTTTCAAGTGTTCTAAATTGAATAGTTAGCTCTCTATTCAATAAAGATGAAATTTTAAGCAAAGTTACTTTCTGCCTTTCCTTCTTGAAGGTTGTAAAGAAAAGAGAGAGAGAAGTGCTAGAACAAAATTATTTGACTTTCATTAGCAAGTATGGCTAGAGTTTCTGGTTACCTCCCTTTCAAAGTCTGTCACAAAACTGAAGTTTCCACTGTCATTCGCGGCCACCATGTCTACATGTCTATTTGGACATCAACTGTTGGAGAACACCTAACTACTGCTCCAGAAACACGAGAGGAAGCCATTCAATACGACAAGTATTCCATTGGAGTGTACAAGGACGTAGACAAGGAAAAACTCTTAGTCGGACATTTACCTGCTGAAATTTCAAGTCTTTGTTATCATTTTCTTGGTCAGAATGCTGACAACGAAATCAATGCTGAAATCACTGGTAAAAGACGTCGAGAGGTTGGCCTGGTCGTCCCAACAAAGTTGAGTTTTGAGACGTACAATAAAAAATGCGCTGAAATTTTAGAGAAGGAACTTTTGAAACGCAGAGAGAAGTTTTCTACACTGGAATTGAAATTTAAGAAAAAAGGATTGTATAGAAAATTTCCAGTATATAAAAAAATAAAAACTGAGAAGAAAAAAAACGAAAACGCAAAATAAGCAAATATAAATGTTGTTCCGTTGTGTTCTTGTATCCCAATATGTCAAAATAGTCATGTTTCGAATTAACGCCCCCTCTGGGGGAGGGGCGTTTATTCGAGGGGGGCGTTTAAAAAAGAGGGGCGTTTATTAAATAATTTTCCAAAAAAGGGGGGCGTTTATTCAAGGGGGCGTTTATTCGAGGGGGGCGTTTAAAAGAAGGGGGGCGTTTATTCGAAGTAATACGGTAGTTAAGAAACTTTGAAGTTTCTTTATCAGCCAAGATAAGGCACGGGGGTGAAGTATGGCAAAGAAATCCGAGTAAGAAGGTTAAGGATTGCGTATTACATCTACTACGAAGTGTAACAATGGAAAATTTGCAGCAGGTACTTGAAGAAGTTTGAAGCCATGGCTTGTTTAACATAATCCTATACCAAGAACCAGAAGTCATTTTGCGGTCGTGGAAAGGTATACGATAAACTATGAACTGTTGGTCTTTTCTTCGGTCGTTTTTAGTTGTGATTTGCATTTAAATTCATCCAAAAATGCTTTTTTCCAAACAATAAGGCAGTTTTAGCGTCCAAAACTCAGAAACCATTAAAAACTTTTGAATGATAAGTATTCATTCAAGTTTCCTTTTGAAAAGACCATGCAGTCAAAGAAGGCGAAGTTGTTGGACAAGAGAGTTGCTTGAGAAAAGAGAAAAGTATGAGGCGTATCCAGCTTTGCTGAAAGAGCGTCTGAATGAAGACTACAGAAAAGTATGTTACTTGCTTCACAAGTCTTATGAGCATTTCGCAATTGTTTTTGACTCGACTTTGTCCTCACATCAAAGTTATAATAGGATAACGAAGGCAATTCCGTCCGGTGAGAGATTTGCAATTATCCTGCAATTTCTTGACTCAGATAAGGAAACCATACTAATAGTCAAGTTACATAAGGCAAAATATACAACTTGCTTTGAGTAACTTTTCTCAGTGGTACAGTCAATAGGCGGCTAGGGGCAACCCCCATATGTTCAAACATCAAAGAGGTCTGCATTTCCTCATTCGGAGAGCTGATCGACACAAGCAGGTGCCATGGCTTTTATCTCTCCCCCCCCCCCCCCCTTCCCCCCACACACACACACTCCAAACCAAATAAAACCCGTTGGCATGCCTCTGTTACTCGTTTTATGTGGTCCTGGTTTCTCAGAAATTACACTGGTTCCCAATCCATTTAAGTAGTTTTTTAAAGAAAATATGGTTGACACTCAAGCATTAGTTACTCGTTAAGGGCGTGTAAATTTTTGTGGGGTTGTACAGGGCGCAAAATTTAGGTCACTGGTGAAATTTTGAAATTTTATCTGAATCCTTGGTGGCACACACACCAGTATAAAAAATATGAGAAATACAATGGAGCCATCCACAAAGTATGGACACAGTAAATATTATGACAAAGTATCAGCAGCGAGAAACATATAAACAAATACGACACGATATGATTTGCATAAATTGTAATCAATGGTAATAACATAACTTGTGCAGGTCAAACTAACTTAATCCGAAACAAAAGACAAAAATAGGCTGTAGTGATTCGCAGGACAGACATGGGCAACCGCTGTACTGAGGCACTGGTGTAACTGAGCTCCACAATCTCTAACATTCTCCCACTCAGACCTGAGGCACCGGTCCCAAACTTTCAGACAGGCGCTGAAAACAGTCTCTAGGCAATGGCTTTGTTAGTATATCAGCTATCATTGACTTTGAGTCACAGTATTGCAATTTGATGTTTTTCCTTGCTACTTCATTCCTTACAAAATGATATTTAATGTCAATGCGCATTGATCTCTTATGGTGCACTGAATTTCTTGCCATTGCAATAGTAGCTTGATAATCTTGCATCATCAGCACTGTGCCGATCTCTACTCCAATTTCGCCAAACATTTGCTTTAGAAATAAACCTTCTCTTGCAGCTTCACTCAATGCAATATACTCTGCATTTGCTGTAGATAGACTGAATGCCCTTTGTTTGTCACTGAATCAGCTTATTGGAGCTCCGCTTAACATAAACACGTATCCTGATGTAGAGATTCTGTCATCAATACCTCTAGCAAAATCTGCGTCTGCATAACCTAAAAGCTCACTTGATCCATGCTTGTAAAACAAACCTTTTGTCTTTGTACCTTTTAAAGAGCGAACAATTCTTTTTGCAGCTGTGAGGTGGGTTTGGGTGGGGCACGAATTGTAACGAGAACAAGCTCCCACTGCAAATTGAATGTCTGGTCTGGTTGCTAATGCAGCATAAAGTAAACCTCCAATCATTGACTGATAGTTCTTTTGATCAACCCTTTCAGACTCATCATTTTTAAGCACAACAACATTTGGATCAGCAGGCATAGCAACTGTTTTTGTATCTTCTAATTTGAACTTTTGCAACATATTATTGATGTATGCTTCTTGATTAAGATGAATTCCATCTTCAGGTTGTTTAATTGCTATACCAAGAACTTAATGTAATGGTCCCATATCAATCATTTTAAATTCTTTAATCAAGTCAGACTTTAACTGTTGCATCTGTAAGGAATTTTCTCTCATTAACACTAAATCATGGACATAGACTGTGATTAAAATCAGAGGATCCTTTTTAATAAAAACACAATGGTCACTTTCACATCTTTCGAAACCTAAGCCTTGTAAATACATTGTGAATCTTTGATTCCAACAACGTGGACTTTGCTTGAGTCCATACAACGAACGCTTCAATTTACACACCAAGGTTTCTTTGTCTTTTTCTGCATTACCGGGGGGGTTGTTCCATATAAATTTCCTCATCTAAATAACCATTTAAAAATGCTGTTGTGACATCCATTTGATCAATTAGTAAATCATTCTGTACTGCAAAAGACAGCAGTGTACATAAAGTATCAAATCTTACTACTGGAGAAAATGTCCCATGATAATCAGCACCATATCTCTGAGAATATCCTTTTGCAACAAGTTTCGCTTTATATCTCTCAATTGATCCATCCTCCTTGTATTTACGTTCGAATACCTATCGACAGCCTATTATTTTACGACCTTCTGGCAGCAGTACAAGTTCCCATTCACCAGCGAATTGTATTCTTTGTCTGCAGCTTCTTGCCATTTCTCACTTTCTTTACTTGACACAGCTTCATCAATTGTCCTAGGCTCATCCTGACTGATGTGAAATAAATAATGGCATCTCTCTGGCTGTGCTACTGCAAGATCAATTTCATCAAATTCTATGACATCTAGTTCATCACCCTGAAACCAGTCACCTAAGCGATTTGGTTCTTTCCTTTTACGCAATGAGCTTCGAATTACAGATACTGGTTCTGAAATATCAGCTGGCTTTAGATTCTGACTTTCAGTTTGTTCATGGTTTGACGAAGAACTTTGTTGAACTGGTGTTGAAACAGGATCACAATCAAGTACTATTTCTCTTCCAAAGTCATTCTCATTAAATTGAACATCACGTCGAATAATAAGCTTTCGGTTTTGCTCATCAAATATCTGTAGCCAGTAGAATTTGGTCCATAACCAACCAATCGTAATTTCTCAGCTTTTGGTATACGCTTCCTGCGCTCTGTTTCCGGTAACAACGCGTATCCATAGCAACCAAAAATACGTATATGGTCTACTCTTGGCTTTCGACCGAAAAATCTTTGATAGGGGGTAGCGCTTTTTGTAGTCATTGGCATACGATTGCGAATATAAACTGCAGCTCCCACTGATTCAGCCCATAAGTTACGTAGTACATTTGCATGTACAATTTGGGGAAGAGCAATTTCATTAATGGTGCGGTTAAGTCTCTCTGTGACGCCATTTTGCTGGGGAGAATGTGGTACAGTTTTTTGATGCACAATTCCTTTCATCTTTGAATAGTATTCAAATTGCTTAGACGTATATTCCCCACCATTATCTGTACGTAGTACTTTGATCCTTTTCTCTGTTTGATTTGCGACTTCCGCTTCATACTCCTTAAACTTTGGAAAAACTTCATCCTTTGTACGCATGAAATAGACGTGACAAATCCTGCTATAATCATCAATGAAGGTTACACAATACTTTGCACCGCCATAAGATGGTGTTGACATCGGTCCACACACATCACCGTACACAAGTTGCAATATATAATTTGTACGTACCTCATCAATGGGTTTAAAGGCTTTTCTAGTTTGCGTAGCTTGTGCGCAACCTTCACAAAATGACATATGTAATCTACCACGCTTTGGTAAATTAACTCCTCGAATTAGGCTTTTTCTCACTGCATGTACTAAACGCCCCGCACCACAGCGTCCTAATCTTCTATGCCATAAATCCATTGTAGCTGTCAACTCGTCCTCACTGCTGGCTGTGCGTGCTGTGTTTATTGCTTGCTTTTCGACGTTGACTTGCGGATCTGCACGAAGAATGAACATCTTGCTTTTCGATTCTCCTTTAGCAACAAGCTCTTTCTTTCGATCATACAACCAGCAACACGAGCTCCCTAATACAAGCGAATTGCCCTGTGCTGTAACTGGGCTAACTGAGAAAAAACATTATTTAACTTAGGTACAAACAACACATTTGTCAAAATACGTTCGCTAGAATTTCTACCATTAGCGTAAACATTAAGAATAACTGTCCAAGACCCTACTGCAAAACATTTATTGCCATCTCCTGAAACTACAGGCTCTGGGGACGTAAACTGTTCATAACTATTAAAAATATCAAAATACTAAGTCATGTGTACAGTAGCACCACTATCAATAATCCATTGATTACGTCGCTGTAAGCCTCCATGATAAAAAACAGTAAATAAACCTGCGTCTTCTTCATATTTATCCTTGTCTTCTTCACAAGCTATTTTTACATTATACTTCCTCCTGGATTGAGTCTGCTTGTCACTGGAATTGCTCTTCCTGTTACTTCCACGTCTAATAAACTCACTTTCACCATTGTACTTGTGCGGACAATCACGTTTGAAGTGGCCTTCCTCTCCACTACTGTAACAAGTACCAGAAAAAATTGTTTTACGACTATGTTTTGAAATATTGCAATTTGTAGCATACATCACTGACGAACTTGCCGATGAATTCCTTTTGCCCATTACTCTTCGTTCCTCTGTTCGTAGTGCTTCCCTCAACTCTGACAGTGTGACTTCACCTTTTGCCACGTAAGCAATGCGTAAATTTTCGTATTCGGGCGGTAATCCACGAAGAAGAACAGCGATTTGAAAATCTGGAGCAACTACAGAATCCATTGCAGCTAATCTCTCAGTTATGTCCTGTAAATCCTTAAAATATGCATCCACAGTCTGATCTGACTTCATTTTTAAATGGAGCAGCTGTAAAAGTAACTGCAACTTGTTTGACAATAGAGCTCTGTCAAAAGTTTGAACCAATTCATTCCACTTCTGACGTGGGGTAACTAATTCCGATCTAGCAATGATATGTAACTGAGAAGTGCTTACAGTCTGTAGTAAAATTGAATTGACCCTTGCCTCTCCCACTATAAATCGAGTCAACGCCTCTTGATTTTCACTATCATTTCCAGGGCGAACAACTGATCCATCTACCAGGCCCCAAAGTTCCTTGGATTGTAAATAAGCAGTCATTTGCAGTTTCAATATCGGCCAATTGGAGTCGTTCAGTTTATCGATAGACGGCAACTTATCGTCTGAAGCCATAACTCTGCTTCGTGTTAAAAAGGTAACACAATAAACGTTTCAAGCTTACAAACTGCTCCAAAAGAACACGTCCATTCAATATTCAGAGTGATCTCAACGACGCAAACTTTTTCTGAGCTCCTTTCCACAGTGGAAGCATGCTCGGACCATAACCAGTGTTATGATAAAGTATCAGCAGCGAGAAACATAAACAAATAGGACACGATATGATTTGCATAAATACAAGTCAAACTAACTTAATTGGAAACAAAAGACAAAAATAGGCTATAGTGATTCGCAGGACAAACATGGGCAACCGCTGTACTGAGGCACTGGTGTCACTGGGCTGCACAATCTCTAACCGTAAAACCCTAAACTTCAACAACCCTCCCTATTAGTGTTATTTATTGCTTTCCCCACAGCATACATGTCTGCCTATAATTTGAATATTGCCCGTTCCAACAATATATAGCTTATTACCCTCCTTTATCATATATCCACTTGTATGCCTTTGGGATATGTGTTTACGTTTATAACTTTATGGATGGCCACTTCATGAATGCTGGAATATACAACTGCCTTTTCTTTTTTAGCAGATAAAGTTAAAAGCTGATTGCTTATTGGTGAAGCACCTCTTTTTGTTGCATTTTCTTCAATGTCTTTGGGTATCAACTTTACCTAAACGGGAAAAGCCAGCTCAACCACTTTCCTTAACCTTCGCTCTGTTTTCTCCATCCTGCTGAGCATTAGATTTACCAAAGCAGGTTGCTGATAAAAAATAATAGTAAAGTAATCTCTATGGAAATATGGATTTCTAATGAGAAAGTATGGTTCTTCAAAAACCTTTTACAAACAACACAATACTAAACAATATCTGAAATATTTTGTTAATAGCAAGAGGAGGTAATCCTTTTAAATTGCAAAGATATCTCAGAAACGCTGGGGTCACCATCTAGGTCAGAGTATCAAGTATTTGATCTGTAGTTCTCAGCAACAGCAGCCCTGCAACAAAAGCTTGGTGGAAAATAATTTGCTCGCTGCTTGTGACTGAAATAGCAATGATTGTTTGCACGTCCATAATGCCAGTTTGCCTTCTCACCTTTTTTGAAGCCTGCTCGTGTTTTGATTGAACAAAACGTTTGAAAGATGGCTGTGCTGTGATGAGCAAGCGTTGGATGAGGAACTTTGAAGTGACATTTATGCAATTTGAAATAAAAAGACACTTTTATTTCATTTATGTTTTTCATCCAAAAACAAATTTATTTACTCTTATCAAGAATAAACAAGATAATAACGTAAATAAAATATCACATGCAGGGCCGGGGGGCTGAGTGGCTTTAGCCCCCCACTTTTTGCGAAGAAGTGAACTTTTTTTAAATTGATAATCTTCTTATAAATAGCGAGACACGTGATATGTGTTTGTGTTGCAATTATGCGGCAATAGTGTTTGTATTTTATATCAATATAAAGGGGAATCTCCTTAGCAGATGTTTTTTCCTTGTGAAAACAGCCAACTCTGTATTATATTCAATATCCTGGGGAGAAGATCTTTGAGTATTTGTCCCAGTCTGATGTAAAAAGTTTTAATGTACGAAATGTAAAGGTTTCAATTATAAAGTAGAAAGAGAAACGAGAGAAGACGTGAACATTTCAAAGTTTCAACATGAAGAGTATCAAAAATGATTTAAAACAGCAAGTAGCGAATTCACAGAAAAAGAAACTGACGAGGAAATTAACATCATTGGAAACAAAATCTTACCGGAACAAAGTCAAACAACATCCTCTATTGATAAAGAAACATTACTGGTAGCTGAAAAACCATGCCATCCAAACAGCACATTTGCTTTTCCAAAAACAGCCGTCGGAAAGCAATTCCGTTTTTACCAATCCGTTGGTTCACTGAATTTAGCTGGTTAGATTACGATGAAATGAAAGACTGTGTTACATGTTTTATTTGTAAAAAACACGTGAAAAACCTTGTAATGGAGAAGAACAAAGAAGAATCGTTCCTGAATACTGGCTTTCGTAATTGTAAAAAAGCACTTGACAATTTCAAAGAGCATCAAAAGTCGAAATGCAACATTGCAGCATTAACTTTCGAGATAACAATACCTCAGTCCGGAAACATCCAAGAAATGACCAGCAAGAAAATCAAATCTAATATGCAAAAAAAACCCGAAAATGCCTCATCAAAATAATTGAAACATTGCTTTTTCTTGGTCGACAAGGGCTTGCATTACGAGGAGACGAAAATGACGAAAATTCCAATTTAATGCAGTTTCTTAAACTGAGAAGCAGAGACTTTCCGAAACTGAAAGAATGATTGAAAAAGAAAACAGAAAAATACACGTCTCATGACATCCAAAACGAGCTTCTCATGTTAATGGCACGTCATATCTTACGCGATTTGACTGACGAAATGAGAGATGCGTTTTATGCAACCACCTGCGACGAGTACACGGATATTGCCAATAAGGAGCAGCTGACGTTATGTTTAAGGTGGGTTGACGAAATATTCAATACACATAAAGATTTCTTGGGGTTCTACGAACTTGAGGATATCAAGAGTGACGCTATTGTTTCAGCCATAAGAGATGTTTTATTGCGAACACAAATTTCATTAGATAACTGTAGAGGCCAGTGTTACGATTGTGTTAGGAATAGGCTCGGAAAGAAGTCGGGTGTAGCAAAACAAATCCTTGGTATTCAACCCAAAGCATTTGTTACATTGTCATTGTCATTCACTGAGCCTGTCAGTTTAAGAAACAACAAAGGAATCCAAAATTCTATCTGAAACCATGGACACTAGTGGTGAAATTGCAGTGCTAATTAAATACTCGCCAAAGCGAGAGCATAAATTAGAGTCGATAAAAGTAACATATGAAGAAGACGAATCAGTAAACTGCATCACCAAACTTTCTACGACTAGATGGACCGTTCGAGCAAATTGCTTTCAAAGAATCAATGATAACTATCACTCATTGTATGAGCTTTGGAATGTATGCCTAGAGGAATCTGGACTGAACAGAGACGTAAAATCAAGAATCATAGGATGTAAAGCCCAAATGGAGACATTTGACTTCTACTTTGGATTAAAACTTGGAAAGATGCTCCAGTCCATGCTTACTGTGAAAACAACATCCTATTTGCGCAATTCTGAAAGTTTCGACGCCCTCTACGATTTCTGTTTGAAAGAAATTAAAAACCTTAAGTTCATCAAAGAACCTGTTTCAAAAAAAAAGCGAAAGGAACCGAAATACTCTTTGATGCACTATCTTGATGGAAATGAAAGGAGGGCCGAAGCACATCACTCTACAACCCCGCGTGATCACTGTAGAAAGCAATTTTAACAAGCCATCGATGTTTTAATATCTTCTGTACATGATCGTTTTAACCAACCATCATTCATCGTGTTTGAAAATTTAGAATCCCTGCTGGTCAAAACATTGAAAGGCGAGGAAACATCGGCTGAAATGAAGATTGCACATCAGAATTATGCAAGTGATGTCAGCATGTGATTTAAGTGTAGAGCTTGCAACATTCAAAGCTTTATGAAGGATAAGGAAATGGAACACTTCCACGATTTGTTAAAAGAAATGAGGCTCTTGAAGAACCCAGAAAAGAAATTTCTGGTCAAAGCTTGTAAGATTTGCAAAATATTGGCAATTAACCCAGCATCCAGTGCCACAGCCGAACGAACCTGTTCCTTGGCGAGAAGAGTGAAGACCTGGATGCGGTCAACAATGTTCCTAACCCGATTTAACTCGGTCTCCGTTCTCCATTTCCACAAAGATAGGACAGACAAACCAGAAATAATCAAAATCAAAATTCAATTAAACTATTTTTATTTAAACTTCTAAATAAACCGAAGTGGACGGATTCAGAGTGCTTTTTAGTCAATCTAGAGGACTGAAATTTACTTGGTCCGTCGGCTCCAACCATGGTGGGGCCTCCTTAGACACTAAAATCCAGCCCCTCTACTTTCAAAGTTGTTCCGCCGGCCCTGACATGTCATGCGCAGCGCCAAGAAATCAAAAGGGGCTTTTTTGTATTGTAGGTTTTATAATATATTCTTAAACGTAAAGTAAATCTATGTACATTATCATGACTGTCTCGTATCGTGTCTACTGTATTCTAAGACTCCTCATAATCTATTGTTGTTCCAAGGAAGTTCAATTACATGGCTTTTTCGCACATGCTCAATAGTGTTCATTCTTTCTGCGCAAGTCGCGCTTATAGTTATGTGATGTTTCTTCACAATACAACATCATCCCTCGCTTCATTGATTGTCTTCGTCAGCATTGTTGTCATCACGTTGTTGACGAAACATCATCGTAGACACATCAGTGTTGGTAGAACATCAACAGGATCTATAAATGAAATTCTAAGAAAGCAGTAAACGGTTCTCAATATTTTCTCCATTCTGTTGGGGGTCTTCTAATGCGTTTCAGGTATTGTTTTCTGACCGGTTTGGAACTCTCTTCCTTCGCAGTACTCTCCTCTGGCTCATCATCCTCATCACACAAGTCCTCCCTCCCTTTCTCTCATATCTAGGCAATTCCGCAGACTGGGGAAGGGGCTTAAAGTGAGAAATATTACGCGTCAATGTTTTGTCCAAGTTTTAACATTTTACGGTAATCATACTCCCTTTAATGGCAATAACTTTGTACGGTACGATGTCAAAGTTCGGTGAACGTTTATTAGTTTTACGTTGTTTAACAAGAACTTGGTCACCCAGTTGTAAGGTACGTGGTTTATCATGTCTTTTGTCGTTGGCGTAGTTGGCAGCTTTTGTTTTAGCAGCAAGGTCGGAGACAGTTAGATCTGTGTTTGGCATCTCAGGAACTCGAGGAATATAATGATTTGGGCGTCGACCAAACATCATCTCAGCAGGTGGTATCTTGGTAACGGAGTGTGGTGTAGCTCGATACTGGCGTAGGAATGTCTGCTATATTATTACAACGTACCCCAGGAAAGAACAATCCGAAGGTAGTTACTTATTCTTCTCGATCACTTACAAAAACTGAGAGTCGCTTTCGTCAAATTGAAAGAGAATGTCTGAGTATTGTTTATGCATGTGAGAGAAACCGCATTTACTTTCTGGGACGTAAATTTACCTTTAAATGTGTATTCGATAAACGAAACCTCGAATACTTCGGTTACGTCTTCTCGGAAGAAGGTATGAGTCCTAGCCAGTCAAAGATTCAAGCATTACGGGAACTTGAGCGACCTGAGAATGCCAGTGCTATCCGAAGTTTCCTTGGCTTTACTAATTACCTTAAACGTTTCGTGCCAGACTATAGTACTTTAACATACCCCCTGAGACAACTTACTAAAAAGGATATACCGTTGGAATGGACTTAGGGGTGCGAGAAATCATTCCAGTCAATCGTTAATGCTTTATCTGATAAATCGAATCTTGCTTACTTTGATGAGAAAAAGGAGACTTTTATGTACTGTGATGCAAGTCCTACAGGAATTTCTGCTATATTATTACAACGTACCCCAGGAAAGAACAATCCGAAGGTAGTTAGTTATTCTTCTCGATCACTTACAGAAACTGAGAGTCGCTACAGTCAAATTGAAAGAGAATGTCTGAGTATTGTTTATGCATGTGAAAGAAACCGTATTTACTTACTGGGACGTAAATTTACCTTGTTTGATGATCATAAAGCAATAATTAATTTATTAAACAACCCGAGATCAACTCTACCATTACGAATTGAGAGACTTTTGTTACACATCAAAGTGACTATGGAGGAAATGTAGTTTAATGCTCATTGTTGTAGTAAGCTTACGGAAGTTCTTCAGTAAGTCGGCAACCAAACGCCTACAGTTGGGTGCTTTATTATTTCCCAAGAACTGCCTAACAACAGCTACATAAGATAATCATGCCTCTTTTTCACCAACGCTCAAAGTTCCTTCAAAGTCAATCATAAGCTTCCGAATCTGGTGTCCGTCATATTCCCCCACTTACATTTTTTGTACGACATACTACGGAAAGCCTGTATGATGTACTGGAAGCATTCTTGTTCTTTGTCCAACGCTGCCACTAATTGTTTTCATTAAGCCCAACATTATGTCTGTTTTATCCGCAATAAAAGGCGCGAAGAGATATAACAGCAATCCAGCATTAAAGAGACAATGGTTACACTCCACATCTAAAAGCGAGGTGCATCTGTTTTTCTTCTTCTGAATACAAATAAATCATTCTTTTATATACATAATTTTTACAAGGTAAATTTATCCATTACACCATCATTCCAAACTAAAAGACATTAAGTAAGCACTCTTAGTGACCCATAACTCCTAGGAATTTGTGATTACACAATCAATGGGAGACTAGCCATGTTAACAATGCTGGTCTGTATGACACCAATACTTGGTGTCCTGCACAAGGAGTTTCCATGGTAACCATGCATGTCACGTTCTACCAGGGTTCGGTGTATGACATTTGGTCCACTGACTTCTAGTCCGGGGCAGTCTCGTTTTACCCTCTGGTGATTATATAATAAGCATGAAAAACAAGGATGCTTTGTATAGCCTCTCTGCTGATTTAGTAGGTAATTTACCATTTTCAAATCTACAGATTTATTACTTTATGTTCATGAAATTAAAGCGGGCTAATTACCTTCTTTATAGTCTCGTAATCCTCTTAGAACTACCAAATATATTTGTAGGAACTGCCCCAGACTTATTTCCATTGTGGAGAAGAACGCACTTTAAGATTTGTTCAGAGCTGTCCAAGAAGCCTGTTGTATTGTGAACAAACATTACATAACTATAAGCGCGACTTGCGCAGGAATTTATAGCACTCTGTCTCCATATCTTTGCCTTCGATATAAGCAGTACGTATGGCTTTCATCAAGGGTTTATTAAAGTTCTCAACTTGACCATTAGCTTGAGGCCATAATGGTGTAATTCGGTGATGTTGAATACCATTTTCCTCCATAAAATTAGGTAACTCTAACGAAGGAAATGGCGGTCCATTGTCCGAAATAATCTTATTAGGGTTTCCATAAGTAGCAAAAGTCTTATTCAGTACGGTGATCAATGATTTAGCAGTAGTTCTCTTAATTCTGGATATCTCGAACGTCTATCTATCATCACTAAGATATATTTGTTCAGCACAGGTATAGGTCCAAGATAGTCCATATGTAAAGTGCCCCATACAGCTTCAGGGATCGTAGCAGGTTCAATCGGTGCAGGTGGTTTGGTAGATCCAGTAGATTGGCAGGCGATGCAGTTTCGGATGCGATCATCTACCATTTTATCCATTCCGAAGAAAAATACTTTAGTTCGTAATGATTGTTTTGTCTTTTCAATGCCTTGATGTCCAATATGACATATACGTACGGCGTCTTTATGAAATTTCTTTGGTAAAACAATACGGTTGCCCTGCAGTATAACGTTGTGTCGTAAGTCAACAGTAAGTTCATCTTTCAATTTGTGGTAACGTCTCAGCATATTTATATCAACATTTTGCAAATGTTCATGTTTCTGAACTTCATTAAGTGTGTACCAATCTCCTTTAAGAATAAGCTGTCTTAAAATTCGTAATTCAGCTTCATTCCCAGTCTCTGTAGCAATGTCCTCGATTTTAAATGACTTCGGTGTAGCAAATCTAGTAACCATGGAAACATAATTATCAACATGGTCTGTATTAGATGAATCGGGTTTTGTATGTCTGCTAATATAGTCTGAAATGTTCCGATCAGTAGTAAAATGCTTGGCATCCAGATCATAACCTTGTATACGTAGATATCAGTAAAAAAACAAGGCGAGAGGCTCCACCAGGACTTGAAGGAAATGGAGAAGAGGTATCAAGGGAGTTGGGACCAACACATGATGGTTGACTGCTGTTGGTCAATAAAATGGGGGTGTGCAGGAGTTCATCATTCCAGGAAAAGCCGAAAAAGAAGCTTCCTGTCACATGATTAATATGATAACATTCTTCTTTTTTTCCTCTCCCTCCACGAAAAAAATACTCTTTACCTCTAACCTCAGTATTTTTATATGCATTTGCAACACTGTTTTGAAATGTGAATTTTGTTAATTTTCGCTGTTGAAAACACATTTATACATTTGAGGTATTTGTCTTTTATTTCGCGGTAATTATCAGCACCATGTTATGAACTATATCCAATACTAGTTTAAAGTCCTCCTCTTCCTTTAAAAAATTTAACTTCATGAAAGATATTAAAGATTTCTGTTGGGTTGGTATTTTGCACATAGCACAGACAGACAGCCACTTGCTCCTCGTGGATAATGTCTGTCGTTTCATCCACTATTATGCTAAACAAGATATTGCAGGATAATTTTCTTAATCTCGCACTGCACCTTCAAGATCGGGTTCTGTTTGCATTTTTGGGTGCATACATTCTGCGAAAATGCAACACCTCATCTCCCTTTTGATTTCGTGGCGCTGCGCATGACATGTGATATTTGATTTACTTTATTATCTTGTTTATTCTTGATAAGAGTAAATAAATTTGTTTTGGATGAAAAAAATAAATGAAATAAAAGTGTCTTTTTATTTCAAATTGCATGAATGTCACTTCAAAGTTCCTCATCCAACGCTTGCTCATCACAGCACAGCCATCTTTCAAACGTTTTGTTCAATCAAAACACGAGCAGGCTTCAAAAAAGGTGAGAAGGCAAACTGGCATTATGGACGTGCAAACAATCATTGCTATTTCAGTCACAAGCAGCGAGCAAATTATTTTCCACCAAGCTTTTGTTGCAGGGCTGCTGTTGCTGAGAACTACAGATCAAATACTTGATACTCTGACCTAGATGGTGACCCCAGCGTTTCTGAGATATCTTTGCAATTCAAAAGGATTACCTCCTCTTGCTATTAACAAAATATTTCAGATATTGTTTAGTATTGTGTTGTTTGTAAAAGGTTTTTGAAGAACCATCCTTTCTCATTAGAAATCCATATTTCCATAGAGATTACTTTACTATTATTTTTTATCAGCAACCTGCTTTGGTAAATCTAATGCTCAGCAGGATGGAGAAAACAGAGCGAAGGTTAAGGAAAGTGGTTGAGCTGGCTTTTCCCGTTTAGGTAAAGTTGATACCCAAAGACATTGAAGAAAATGCAGCAAAAAGAGGTGCTTCACCAATAAGCAATCAGCTTTTAACTTTATCTGCTAAAAAAGAAAAGGCAGTTGTATATTCCAGCATTCATGAAGTGGCCATCCATAAAGTTATAAACGTAAACACATATCCCAAAGGCATATAAGTGGATATATGATAAAGGAGGGTAATAAGCTATATATTGTTGGAACGGGCAATATTCAAATTATAGGCAGACATGTATGCTGTGGGGAAAGCAATAAATAACACTAATAGGGAGGGTTGTTGAAGTTTAGGGTTTTACTGTGTCCATACTTTGTGGGTGGCTCGATAGTATTTCTCATATTTTTTAAACTGGTGTGTGTGCCACCAAGGATTCAGATAAAATTTCAAAATTGCACCAGTGATCTAAATTTACCCTGTATACCCCAACAAAAAGTTAACATGCCCTTAACGAGTAACTAATACCTAAGTGTCAACAATATTTTCTTTAAAAAACTACTTAAAAGGATTGGGAACCAGTGTAATTTCTGAGAATTCAAGACAAGATGTAAACGAGTAATAGAGGCATGCCAACGGGTTTTATTTGGTTGGTGGGGGAGGGGAAGGAGAGAGATAAAAAGGCCATGGTACCTGCTTGTATCGAATAGCTCTCCAATTGAGGAAATGCAGACCTCTTATATATAAAGCGCTAGTGTTTGTCTGTGTGTTCAGGTATGAACATGGAGGAACATTCAGGAAGTGACTTAGGCCTACCGAAGGTGGGCTGCTTCAACACCACATAGCTCTGATTTCGACAAAACTTACTAAGAGGCTATAGGGGTGTATAATGAACACAATGAGAGGACTGAAAAAGAATCGGAAAAAAGTTACCCATAAGTCGGTACAAAAACAAACACAGAGGAAATATGGTGACAATCAGAGCACAGGGGAATACCCAGGTGAAGCCGGGTACTCTGCTTGTCTTTTGATATCTGAAAATGTGGGGGTTGCCCCTAGCCGCTTATTGACTGTACCACTGAGAAAAGTTACTCAAAGCAAGTTGTATATTTTGCCTTATGCAACTTGACTATTAGTATGGTTTCCTTATCTGAGTCAAGAAATTGCAGGATAATTGCAAATCTCTCACCGGACGGAATTGCCTTCGTTATCCTATTATAACTTTGATGTGAGGACAAAGTCGAGTCAAAAACAATTGCGAAATGCTCATAAGACTTGTGAAGCAAGTAACATACTTTTCTGTAGTCTTCATTCAGACGCTCTTGCAGCAAAGCTGGATACGCCTCATACTTTTCTCTTTTCTCAAGCAACTCTCTTGTCCAACAACTTCGCCTTCTTTGACTGCATGGTCTTTTCAAAAGGAAACTTGAATGAATACTTACCATTCAAAAGTTTTTAATGGTTTCTGAGTTTTGGACGCTAAAACTGCCTTATTGTTTGGAAAAAAAAAGCATTTTTGGATGGATTTAAATGCAAATCACAACTAAAAGACCAGCAGTTCATAGTTATCATATCATATCATATACCTTTATTAGTTCATATCATATACCTTTCCACGACCGCAAAATGACTTCTGGTTCTTGGTATAGGATTATGCTAAACAAGCCATGGCTTCAAACTTCTTCAAGTACCTGCTGCAAATTTTCCATTGTTACACTTCGTAGTAGATGTAATACGCAATCCTTAACCTTCTTACTCGGATTTCTTTGCCATACTTCACCCCCGTGCCTTATCTTAGCTGATACTAAAGAAACTTCAAAGTTTCTTAAGTATAGTACAACAAAGTTTTTAAAAGAATTTCTTCTTGTCCTGGTTCTTGTCCCTTCGTTTTGAAATCTTACCTGAGAAGAAAAGGGATTCTCCAGCAACACTAAACGCCGCAGCTTCCTTTGTCAAAGCAGAAATGAAGCTCCGGTCGGGGAAAAAATACCTAATCTCCCTCCAATACAATATTTAAATTCAAATTCAAAATTCAAATTCAAACCCATTTATTTCAACTTTTAAACTGCAGAATGAAACTAATAACAAGACTAATAAATTTCCCCAACTAGAGATTACTGCAAAATAAGAACACTTTAAGTCTCTGGAAACTTGTAAAAAAGCCCACTAGGGTCATCGAGACAAGTATCTGAATAATTAAGTGTACTAAATGTTTTTAAAGATCAAGATATGCCAAATAATGAATGGTTTTCGTGTTTCTTGTTTAGATTACAACTTTTCCCCAAAACGATAAGACAAAAATACAAAAAGGGGTTGCCTTGATTGATCAAAGATTGAGAAAAACCAGATAATTTATCGTATAATTAAAAAAAAAATATGAAAGGAAAAATGTTTTTACATGTTTACATGTATGATGACGAAAGACGGTTTTTGAATTTTAAAAATATGTGCAATTTAACAATATTCTTCAGTTCTGAATTAATTTCCTTGTCCCAAAGGTGAAAACCTTTTACATGATAAACTTTTTAAAAATCTGCCGACATTACTAACCTTTTAATTCATTTATTTGTTCCATCCTCGGACCGCGGGTTGGATGCAATGATTCTCCACTCATGACGATGATATAACTTTCTTGTTGCCTCTGAATATTTCAGAATGGCCACTGGTTGATGTTGTTAAAGCAGGTTTCTCCGCGCCTTCCTCTGCCTCTTCTGCTTTTCACATTTCCATCCACCGGCGTACGTTGTATGGGATTGTGTCTTACAAGTATCCAAAATACTGCAATTTCCTCATCTGAAAGTCCTTATATGTTTTTTTATTGTTGTTAATTCTGCAGGAAACGTCCCCGTTCTTAATTTTATTTGTCCATGAAATTCTCAGTATTATTCGATAGAACCGCATTTAAAGGATTTTAATCTTCTATACATGTGCTTTGATAATGACTATGTTTCTCTTCCATATGTCAATGTAGACATAACAATACATAACAATGTAGAATCCGTTTTCTTGTATCTGGGGATATCTTTTTTCATCTTAGTTCTTTTCTTATTTTGCAGAATGTTGCCTTTGCAATACCTATACTCCTATACTAACACATTAGTGCAGTAATAAAGTCAAAATCAAGGAGTTGAAAGTGGTTGACAGAGCTAGATCACCTACCCTACAAAGTGTCCATTAAGAAATTCAAGTAGATTTAACACTCTTAACTTATTAAACCACGGGTTACAAAAACGGTTGTGACGCCGTAATTCATATTTCTTGACAGACAGCAAACAGGAACCATTCTAATCCATTTACGGCTCATTATTTTTGTTATTGAATTTCTGGCAAAATTTTAAAGGAAACGGCTTTTGGTGTTTACAATTTTGATTCATTACAAGGCATGACCCGCATTACAAAAAAAAATTATCAAAATTGAAAGCGTAAAATATTTGAAACCATTTAACTTGTCTATCCAAAGAATTGGAAATCGTCTGGAAATCGTTTTGGCATTAAGAGCACGGTAGTCAGCACATATACGTAATTAGCCATCTTTTTTCTTCACCATATGGAGATCTCGAGAATCAATGGTCTTCTTATCCAGTAATTTTTGAATCTGCTTATCGATTTCCTTTTTCTGTTTGGTAATCTCCGTGCAGGAATAGAAACCGGATCATTGTCTTTTAATTTGATTTCATGTCCAATTAATACTTGTTTTTGGCTCTTCTTTTAACTGCTTTTCATAAACCTTTGGTATGCCGAATCCTTGATTTTTCTCATTTTCCCTTAAATGGGAGAAGATACTTGCAAATATATCAGTAGACTCTTTTAGTTGGGCAGCAGGATGTTGTACATTATTTTCAACCATCGGGTGATCGAGAGAGTTCTATCGGGTGACATTGACAAATTGAGAACTTATTTCCACAACTGGCACCTCAAATTAAACACAACTAAGACTGTTACAAGCACTTTTCATTTAAACAACTGCCAAGCTTACTACGAACTTAACGTCTCGACATCTGGTGAAAGGATCGCCTTTGACAAGACCCCAAAATATCTTGGCGTGACCCTTGACAGGACTCTGTCATACAAAAAACACCTACAAACTGTCGCAGAGAAAACAAGAAAACGGTGCAGCCTGCTAAAAAGACTTGCTAGTATTAACTGGGGCGCTGATTTCACCACGCTTCGCACCTCAGCACTAGCACTATGCTATTCAGTGGCAGGGTACTGCTCCCCAGTGTGGAGTCAGAGCCCGCACTGTAAGAACCTAGACGTATGTCTGAACGAATGCATGAGAACTGTTAGTGGTTCAATAAAATCCACTCCAAACTCTCTCCTTCCAATTCTCTGTGGCATCGAGCCCCCGGACATACGGCGAGACAGAAACATTCTGAATATGCGTAAACGTGCAATGGAAGACTCGCACCTGTTCCACCATCCTGCAACTTCACCCCTTGTCAACGTCCGCCTCAAAAGCAGAATGCCTCTATCCACACGAATGAACACTCTGTCAAGCCAAAACAACGAAAACGTGTCTCCTGACACATGGATGATGTCTACTTGGAAGAACCGCTGGAATAACTCCGACTACATGCTTTGCACTTACATGCCAATACCCTCGAACAAACCTACGGGCCACGATCTAAAGAGACGTCCCTGGGTCCTTCTCAACCGAATTAGATCTGTCTATGGACGGCATGCAAGCTACATGCATAAGATTGGCTTAGCTGATAGTCCGAACTGCACATGCGGTGACGTGCAAACACCTCAACACGTTCTGAATTGCCGTACGATTGGCATCAGAGGTGATATCAGAACAGTTGACGACGAATTTAGAACTTGGCTAAATCGTAACAAGCTGCTAGATATATGATTGTATTTTGTCCTTATCAGTTCATACGAATATATATATTCAACCATCAAAACAATAAATTTTCCCACGTTGTTCGCCTTCCTTTAAACATATGACTTCTGGGCCTTTTTTCATAAGCTGGTAACTTGACCTGTCGGTTTAAAGTGAGAAAGGAAATATCTCCTATCGCTATTTCGTTACACAATTCATCAAATGGTTCAAAGGCAAAGATACGTCACTTTAACGACCGGAAAGGTCGATTTGTCAGTTTCGAATGTAAAGTAGTTTTTGCCACTTATATACTTACTGATTCAGCATCAACAGATTTTTCCAATATTTTATAGTAGCATGGTCACCGTCGCTATCTTTTTGAGTAAACAATAAAGGTCTATTTTCTTAATCTCGGACTGCACCTTCAAGATGGCGTTCTGTCTGCACTCCTAATACATTAGTTCCTATTTTTGAGCTAACTACCAATGGTTGATATTCCAGGATAAATGAAGTGCTAGCATCTGTGTTGGATTAGGCCTAGTGGTGACTCTTATCATGAAGAGCCTGAGGCCAAATGGGAATGACCACCATGAATGGGGAAGTGGGACATATTTAAAAATTGATTACGTAAACGAATACAAAAATAAGACACTTGGACGGTCCAAGAATATTCTTCTTCTACTTCTTTGCAGGTTCCCAAAGATCAGGGATCTGCAGCACGAATCATCCTTCTCCATAGTAGTCTTTCCGTTGTCTGTTCATCTCTCACTCCTTTCTTCTCCATGTCTCTCTTGATAGTATCTCGCCATCTCAATCTCTGTATTCCCCTTGATCTCTTTCCCTTCACTGGCTCTGCCCATGCTTTAAAAATCCAATCCTGTTCCTCTCTTCTTCGAACGTGGCCATACAACCTCAGCCGAGCCTCACGTAACTTTTCTGCAATGGACACTACACCTGCACTAGCTCTTATTTCTTCATTTGTGCATCTCTCCACCAAAGATATACCCATTATCCATCTCAGCATTCTCATTTCTGTGCGTACAAGCAAGTCCTCCTCATCGTTTTGCAGTGCCCACGTCTCTGCTCCATATAATAGCACAGGCCTTACCACAGTCTTTTATATCTTGACTTTCACTCTTCTTGGGATTCTTCGGTCACACACAACTCCTTTCACTTCCCTCCACTTGTTCCAGCCGCACTTCACCCTTTCCTTTACATCTTTTTCTTTGACAGTGACCGATTCCTGATGGAGACCAAATTTGACGGCGAACGGTTCAGAAATGGCCCCCTCCATTCTCACAGCTGTTCTTGCATCTCTGTACATTTCTTCCACCATCCTCACCAACTTTTCTGGTACTCTTTTGCGACTGAGTTCCCAAAACACAACATCTCGAGGTACTCTATCATAGGCTTTCTCAAGGTCTACAACCCGAGGTACAGTTGCTGATTCCCCTCCAGCTTTTTTTCCTGAATTTGCCCTACAATGTACGTTGCATCTACCGTCCCTTTTCCCTTCATGAAGCCGAATTGCCTTGCATCAATTTCAACCACTTTCCTGATTCTTTCATCTACAATTCTTTCCATGATCTTCATTGCATGTTCCATTAGCGTTATTCCTCGGTAGCTCCCACACTCAAGATTGTCTCCTTTCTGTTTGTATATGGGTACGATCTAGCTGCTCCGCCAATCATCTGGGATTCTTTCTTCATAACATATTTTTCTACATAAATCTGTGACCCATTTAACACCTTCATTTCCCAGTGCTTTCAGCATGTCAGCCATCGCTTCTGATGGTCCACCAGCTTTGTCATTCTTCATTTTCTTCAATGCGCTCCTCACTTCTTCCTCTGAGATATCAGCCACTGGGCCTTCTACTGGGTCTGCTGCTTCTAAACCTTCATGCTCATTCTCAACATTAAGGAGTTGGTCGAAGTACTGCTTCCATCTAGTCGCTATCTCATCTGTGTCATACAGCACTTTCAGATGTTAACGCTTCCAACATCCTTGGATTTTCTAGCTCTCATCTTCGCAACTTTGTAGATCATGCTTTTGCATTCTTTACTATCTAACTTTTCATACCATCCTTGGGATGCTTTCCACTTTGCTTCAGCCACAGAGCGCTTAGATTCTTTGCTTGCGTTTCGATACTCTGCTTCTGCTTCAACTGTTTGCACTTTCTTCCACTCTTTGAAAGTCCTCTTTTTCTTTGCAACTGCCACTTGCACTCTCTCTTGCCACCACCATTTGCACCGATCGCCCACCTTTGCTCCTTCAACATACCTCTTCTACTGCAGCCTTGACAGCTCTTTTTAAGAGGTGCCATTCTTCCTCCACCTTCTCACATGTCCTTCCTGCTTTCCTTTCATGTTTTGCCTTTTTGAGTTCCTGCTTCTTTTCCTCCTTTTCCTCCTCCGCCCTAAGCCTTGGGGTCCTGAGTGGTTTCTGTTGACTCTGAACTTTCTATTTCATATCAATCACGAGCAGGTGATGTTGGGTCGCTATCGCTTCTCCATTGATCACTGTGCAGTTCTGTACCTGCAGCCTCTCTCTCTGGCGTACTATTAAATAGTCAATCTGGGTGCTCCTACCCCCGCTGCTGTAGGTGACCAGGTGCTCCTTTCTCTTCTTGAACAGTGAGTTGCCACATACAAGTACCACTTCTAGAACCTTCTCATCTTCTTCGATTCTCTTTTCCAGGGCCTGTACCACTTCTAGAGTCTTCTCATCTTCTTCGTTTCTCTGTCCATACCCAAAACCACTATGTTCGCTTTCAAATGCCCCTCGCTCCTCTCCAATATGTCAATTTGGGTCTACTCCAATGAGGATATTCTCCTGTGATGGAATCCTGCTGACTACTGCCTCAAACGACGTCCAGAAGCTTTCCTTCTGCTCAATGCTGCACCCTACTTGGGGTGCATAAGCTGAGATGATATTCACTACATGCCTTCCCATCATAACCTTGACAACCATTAGCCTATCTGACTCTCTTCCGACCTCTGTTATGTTGTTCTCAAACTGTCCACTCAAAACCACACCGACTCCATTCCTGCCATCTACTGAGCCACTGTATATCAGCTTTCAGCCATCTCCCAGGTGCCTTACTCCACTTCCTTTACATCGAACTTCCTGCACTTACTTTTCTTTTCCTCGTACAGTCTGCCAGCTCCCTTCCTCTCCCCGTCACGCTACCAATATTCCACGTTCCAAATCTGATTTTTGCTACCACTCGCTTCTTTAGCCGTGTCCGTGGACTGCACGGTACCCCTTGCCTTCCCACGCCAGTCGGGGCCTGGCGCTCGTCGTTTACGGAGTACACCCTTTTCCTCTTTGAACAATTTGATGAGATTCGTGCCATAGTACTGGAGCGCTGTTTTACGGTGGCATGCCCTTGCTGACACCAACCACCCTCTTATCAGAGGCTGGGCCATTAGCCTTTGGCAGTCCCCTACCCACTCACAAGGCAGTGAGGTCATTTAACCCATGACTGGGGGATTTTTAACCCAATATCTGGGTGAGCAATGGGTGAGTGCCAGGGCGTGTTCCACACACCGGTGGGCCATGCGCACTGCACCTAACGGGGAGCTCCGGTTCAAGAATATTCATAACGTGCAAAGTTGTCACTGGGAAGCACAGCAAGTATCGCTGGTTCACAGAGGGACCATTATAGTATAAACAATAGGTGTTAATTCTTTGTGAAGTATCTTTTTGAAAATGTAACAAAGAGAACGTTTATTTTTGCATGGTGCAATGGGTGATCCCCTTTAGGACAGGTTATTTAAGGACTAAACGCACCCATTGTTCACTTCCACAAGAATGATTATCAAACAGATGCACTATTGCGCAGTTGGAGAGTGACCGTCGCTCTCAGAAATATTTACAGTTTCAATTGGAAACAAATAGCGGGTGCGGAAAACATAAAGAAGGAGACAATACAAGTGCCGTGGAGGTCGTTCACTGTGAGTCCTTTTTTTCTTTTGCGTAAGGCGCTCGAAGTAATTATACGTTTTGTACGATCCAGTTGGGATCATCATGATCGTCGTTTAAGTAAAAGAAGGCCGAGAAAGTTATTGCTATCATTAAGGATTGGAGCAGATTAGTGGACACACATTTCAAGTACTTTATTCGTTGTGTAGAATAATTGTATGACTAATTGTATCATTATGTGAACATATTCCAGGTTTATATTCATATTTTAATTGTAGTTAAGTAAGCTCACAGTGCCCACTGTTTCCGGTGTACAAAGAAGTCATTGTACACCCCCGATTTACTACTGTAGTTTGAATATTACACTTGGCAGTATCATTTAATATCTTAGCTACCCGCTCCTAGTAGTCGTAAGCCCAGAAGTAATTAGTAAGTAGCAGTTTAATATAGGTTTTGGTAAAGTAGTTTGTATTTAATTGTGTACACAAATCATTGCTCAGACATAAATTGAGCCTTAATTTTTGTTGACGATTATGACGATTTTTGTTGCATTTGATGCAACAAAAATCGTCATATTACCAAACGTTGTGAAAGAGAAACCCACCCAGTTAACAGTGCGACAACGTCAGCAGGAAGAGTAAGTCACCAACAATAGAAGAGAAAGGTGCAGATGCAGGTTCTTAACTTGTAACTTTAGAATTTTCTGTGTCCTGGATTGCTACTATTACGGCATAAAAGTCGGGTTATTAGCTGCTCTAGTAGCAATTAAACCTGAATGTGACCTTGTGGGTTGGTAAGCGTTGTGCCCCGCTGTAAAGTATACCGGTTCTGAAAGTCTCTCAACAGTACATGTTCAAATTAATTGCAATAATTTTGCTGGTTTCTGAAGTGTTACACCTAATTTCCCCAATATGGGGTTCTGAGCAATCGATTCCATTACGGAGATGTCTTTCAACACACTTATTATTTTGACAAAGGATTTTAGTACATTAGAAAATGCAGGAATACTTTGATCCGGTGTGAATATAGTGATCTCAGTTTTCCCCGAAGCATTCGTTTATTTTCGGCTCCACAGTATTTTCACTAAATAGTTCTGGTAAAACTCTTCCCTGGAGTGTAATCAAGTTGTGTAATTCAATAAACCGTTGTAAACATGTGAAGCAAACAGTTTTACGGTCCTACATTATACAGTACCAACCAAAAATATCACCAGCCATCACTGATTGTCATTAGAGTTGTGAGGCTGTACGTTTGTTTATCTCAAGACAAGGATATCAGGGAATGCTAAAAGCCAATGATAAGTGTAGTAGAGATATGGTTCTTCTCAGTTTAATTATTACCTTAAGATTCCTTTAAGCATTTTTTAATCTTTTGTAAACTTTTAAAATAAATCATTGTTGGTACATAAAAACAAACTTTGGATCTTGCTTAATGTTCAGTCCTTTACCAAATGGTGTATAGCGGCAGGTTTTGCGACAGATATTATATTATATTATATTATATTATATTGTTTTATATTATATTTTATTATATTACTATATTATATTCTATTATTATATTATATTATTTTATATTATATTATATTTTATTATATTATATTATATTTTATTATATTTTATTGTATTATATTGTACTATATTATATTTTATTGTATTATATTGTACTATATTATATTATTATATTATATTATATTATATTATATTATATTATATTATATTATATTATATTACATATTATATAGAGAGAATCAATTCCTGTTTGTGGACACACCTTTTACAAAAATTAACACTTGATTTATAATGATTTATAACCATCAAGGTACTCCAAAGACAATTTTTGCAGCGGTTCTGAACTTATGTGGACCAGTGAATTAACACGTCAAAGGTTGTTCTAAACACTAGTACCCTTAATTCTTCTGTTAACAGTTTTCTGGAGGAAATTTGAATACTTTAGGAGGCAATAATCTGAAAGCTAATATTCTGGTCATCGATCTGATAAAAATTGTGCACCTTTTTACCCTTTTACATCTCCCTTTTTAGTGTTTAAGACATAAATAGCTGAAACCCTTTTTTTTGTGAATTTAGCAGTCCTGAGGTTGATATTATAAGGTATTGGACTTACCTCTATACCATACTTTAAACTTTTAACTAGAGTTTGATCCCAATTGTAATGTCATATAATTCCGTTTAATTACAGACAAGAAAAAGGAAATCTAAATAAAAAAACGTATTTGAATCACTGTTAAGTTGACAATTGAACTAATGTTCAGAATTTCAAAGAAGAAGTTAGTTTAGGGTAAAGCGACATTTTTTGCTTTCGTTTCTCTTTCTTGGCCAGTTGTGGGAGGTACTGAGTAATTGTGTTTTCTTAATTATTATATTCAAAACTGAAATACCACACATAATTTTTATATAATCGTGTCAAAACTCAACTTTGGATTCGGCCACACACATTGTGCAATCAAACCAAAACAAAAGTTATCTTTATTGCAAAATGGCGTCATATCTGGCTTTCCGCAAAGACAATCATTTAATCTTTTTATGATATTTGCTTGGTATTATTAAGAATCTGCTTATGGGGAAACGGGGAATATGCTGCTTTAAGATAGCAATACATTTTTGTAAGAAGCTCTGTAATTGAACTCTAAAATTGGTTGACGTATTTTTATTAGTGGAATTGAGGCTTGTTTGACCATACTATGGATGTAGTAGCACACAACCAGAAGTCTTAATGTGGGCGTGTAATACATTTACATCAGTGCCACATTTAGTGTTGGAGACAGGTATGCATGAAATTATACCAAATAAATATACTAAACAGAATGCACACCTATCTGCGTCGCCATCCCTCTTTTCAAAAATACAATTATATAATGTAACATAAGCAGTGAGCATAACAGACTTATGTTGGTATCGATAGTTTCAAACCAAAACACTGTTAAGGTGAGTTTTTTAAAGTTTATTGTTTAAGGCAATGATCAGGACCATGAAAATAGCACGCTGGTTAAACCATCTCGTGGTCACGATCACAAATTTGTGAAAAAGTTTTTAGTCAAAGCCACTGTTCTTGAAAAGAAAAATCAAGACGGGGATGGTAGCAACCTGACGAAGATAGAGAGAAAGACATTTCAGTTGTCAGTTGTCAGAGCTTGTTCCCAAGGAGACGAATTATCCATCTCAGGTGGCAAAACCATGCTCAGTTCGATAAAAAGAAAAAACCCGTACGCATTCGCCTGTGTAAACAGTAGTTGGCCAATTTCATCTCGGCAAGAAGAACCCTTCATGCCGATTATTGGCATTAAATACCTGAAAACATCGAGAAAGGCAATGTCAAAATTTACACTTGATTTTTGATTACCAAGCATTCTCCAATTTAATGCTTCAAACCATTTATCATTAAATTTTGCGCGTCAAGCGTAGCGTTGGATTATTTTCGAAACATAAGGAAAATAAAAAATTTGTAGAAGGCACACACCTTTTGCTACTGGAAGTTTAGATGCATCAGTTAATGATACCGTAAAGCTCCAATTATAAGCCCTGGGCTTATATTTTCTCCTAAACTTTTTTGGGTTGTCTTATGATAGTTTCAGTATCATTTAATGAACAGTTCTATGTATTCGTGCAACAATAGGTTATATATATTATATAAGGAATGAAGAAATACATATTGCGGATGAAGAGATAGACCTAGAATAATCACATCAAATGACTTAATGCCATTGAAGCACATTTTCTGTAAACCAAACCAACGGTTGGAAATGGGGAGACGGTGTATAACTGACAGATTCAAGTCTATAATCCATCTTCTGCGTAAGGCTCTGGTGAAACCCGTGGTCAGACTAACTTCTCCGCATGGAATCCTTGGCTTCAAAAAGACATTGAAAAGGTTGAAAATGTCCAAATCAGATGTGAGAAACTATGTAATACCGGCTTCAAGCTTCTGCAGGATAAAAGTTTAAAAGCTGATCAAAGAGAAATCTACAGATGCATAAATAGTCATTACAAAACGGATTGCAAGAAAATTTTCACAACATCTAACAGCAATGACAGGGACATCCCAAAAAACTGTTTAAACAGCATACGCGCACTGATATTTGAAAAAATTCTTAAATAAATAGTGATAGATATGGAACAAGCTACCCCCAGTCAATTTAGCCTTTAAAACAATGGAAGCTTTCAAATAGAAACTGGAGCTGGACCATCTTAGATGTCCAGAAGAGGGTCACAAAATCACAGAAATATATACTTTAATCCAACATTGCCATAATTTTTAGTATTTCCACACAGTGCTTACCAGCACCAATATTTGTTTTACAATCTATGTTAGTAATTTATAGATTTAAAACTAATGTAGCAAATAATTAATAAATTTGGAATCTTAACTCTTAAGAAATTCCTGGGCAACTTTATAAGTGTACAAGGCATTTTGCGAAATCCCCTAAATAGCTTCGCTGATATTTGGAAAGAGTGGATTTTTAAATCAAATGAGCAATCACCTAACAATGTGAGTATATTTTTATGCTTCTTGTAGTGCAACTATAACATTTAAAAGAATAAAGATCGAAATAGATAAAGAAAAACATATTCATCCTCGTGATCATCAGAGAAAACGTTATTCTGGAGGCTAAGGATAGGAAATGGTATTGTTACATTTACCGCCAGACTTTGAAATACCAAGACGACCTCTTTAGCCTTTGGTTGTCAAACCCCCCAAAAAAGTTACCTTGAAAAATGCATCAGTGGTAGTGTTACTTTATCGCAACACCGCTTTTGAGGGGAATGTATAGTAGATAATGACTACTGTCGCTCCGTTTAATACTATCCCTATTACATTAGGGCTCAGTTGGTCGGCATGCTAAAATGGTTTCGACATCTATTTCAAATTTCGATTTGTTATAACAATTTCAGTCTAACGAATGACTCCACTACCCGGCAGACTCTTAATAGTCTGGAAATTCCCTGACCACAGAGGGACTCCATGTCCGAGAGCATGGATTCAACATGTGATAGTACTGGCTTTACACAGACCAGTGAAACCTGTTATCTTCAAGTACTACTCTGTACTTATCTTTCAGTGATGTCAGACACCTTTGTCTCAGTTGTTTTTTGTTAAAGCTTTCCTTCATGCGGACTCTTCTAATTTTTGGACTTTGTAATAGAAATTGCAATGAAAGTGGCAGTGATGATGACCTTCA
>RDPX01000021.1:6080827-6098410 GCA_003991215.1 Morbakka virulenta | reverse complement strand
AAAAGAGAGAGAGAAGTGCTAGAACAAAATTATTTGACTTTCATTAGCAAGTATGGCTAGAGTTTCTGGTTACCTCCCTTTCAAAGTCTGTCACAAAACTGAAGTTTCCACTGTCATTCGCGGCCACCATGTCTACATGTCTATTTGGACATCAACTGTTGGAGAACACCTAACTACTGCTCCAGAAACACGAGAGGAAGCCATTCAATACGACAAGTATTCCATTGGAGTGTACAAGGACGTAGACAAGGAAAAACTCTTAGTCGGACATTTACCTGCTGAAATTTCAAGTCTTTGTTATCATTTTCTTGGTCAGAATGCTGACAACGAAATCAATGCTGAAATCACTGGTAAAAGACGTCGAGAGGTTGGCCTGGTCGTCCCAACAAAGTTGAGTTTTGAGACGTACAATAAAAAATGCGCTGAAATTTTAGAGAAGGAACTTTTGAAACGCAGAGAGAAGTTTTCTACACTGGAATTGAAATTTAAGAAAAAAGGATTGTATAGAAAATTTCCAGTATATAAAAAAATAAAAACTGAGAAGAAAAAAAACGAAAACGCAAAATAAGCAAATATAAATGTTGTTCCGTTGTGTTCTTGTATCCCAATATGTCAAAATAGTCATGTTTCGAATTAACGCCCCCTCTGGGGGAGGGGCGTTTATTCGAGGGGGGCGTTTAAAAGAGAGGGGCGTTTATTAAATAATTTTCGAAAAAAGGGGGGCGTTTATTCGAGGGGGGCGTTTAAAAGAAGGGGGGCGTTTATTCGAAGTAATACGGTATTATGTCTTAGATTTGGTCAAGATGATGGGACTGGAGTTCGTCAATTTCTTACCGGTGCTCCTTGGGATCAACTTTTGATCAAATTGTATTCTGAAGCTGTAACTGAATTCACAGAACGGGTGTAGGTTGGTATTGGAACATATGTAGCTGGTTGTACGTACAAATTCAAATTTCATTCTCCTCCATGGTTCAATGGTCATTGTTCTTACTTACTTGCGCATCCCAATAATTTTAATGCCCATTTTCAAATTCATGGAATTGATAAACCTCGAGCGTCTTTCAGACAGCTAGCAAATGTTAGAAAATAATGACTTGTGAATCTAAATCTGTTTGTAAATCTGTTTCTTCATAAAACGTTGGAAGTAGAGATTTCTTGAAGAAGCTGATCTCTTTGCAGTTTGTCTTTAGTGACACTGGGATTTTTTTGCATTAATTCTCTTCGCAAAGCAATCAGATTTCTGACTCTGTCTTAAATTTAATGTTTGCTGCAAGGGTTATTTATTGGCAATTTAAAGCTCTTGGTCTTCTGCAGGTACTTCATTGTCATAAAAAAATTTGCTTCTGCCTAGATTATTTGCTGTTTAACTTTTCAGTATTGGCCTACCAGAATGTTATTTTCCATCTTCTTGGATGATTTCCAATGTTGCCTTTGTCTTCATAAACGCAGGTTGTCCAGCTGATGTTTGGCAAATATCGATCTGTAACTCTTCTTGTCATTAGTAATTCCTTTGAATGACAAATCAACAAAGTTATTTATACTAATGTTTGGTACGAACTTGGAGGATCACGTTCCGCTGGTGACCCTCTAATTGTAATTAAGAAACGTATCTATGGTTTCATGGATAGGTGCTACCTTTCATCATATGACGTGAATATTTTTTTGTAAGGTGGACTCGTTTCTTAGTTTTTCCCTCGTTTTTTTTTATTAGTTTTTTCTTTACAGGTCTTTGCACTTTTTTCTGTATGCTTTGTATGAATCTTAAAAATAAAAATACTGTTTTTAAGTCAAAGGTCAACTCTGATTTTCATTTAAGTCACAATTGCATGCACTTTGTAACACTCTGCTTTGTTTAATTTTTAGCGATGGAAAAAATATGATGATCAGGCATGTTATCGTGTTCAGACTGAAAAAAAGAATTTCAAATCCTTATGCTGCCGGCTTTGGGTTCCGCCTTATAGCGGAAAAAATCTTGCTTTTGTTTTACCTTAGGAAATTTGCTCTTACAATGGACATGATAAACTATACCAGTCCAGGGTATGTTGTTTTTTGTAATACTTGAGACTGGTAGGAATCGTATTAACATTGTCATTTACAACTACATGGCAAATGAATATGTGAAAAATGGACCTACATGTTCATTATTTGTTAGAAAATTACTCCACCATGTTGACCATCTATGGCAGGAGGGTTACTGCAGTTTGAAAGACATTAAATAAAAATCAAATAATTGCCCTAAAAGAGTTGTGTGTGCAAGATTAATTAGGAGTTTGTTAATTTAACCACATTCAACCTCTTAAGAAAATAAAAGAAAAACGTGTAAAACAATTTCAATCAAAGTATATTTGCAGGGCATTGGAAAACAAAGCACAAAATTCACTAACATTATTTGCAATAATGCCTTTACGTCTTCCAAGTAGAAGCAGACACCAGCGAGTTGATATTACAAAATCCATAAATTTTAGTTTCTGTCGCTTTATTTCTAGCATCCAAACTATTAAATAACAAAGTATATACATGTTTGACGGGTTTTGGTGGCGAAACCATAGGTGTTTATGTTTTATACTCTTTTTTTCAGCTAAAAAAAAAGCTGCTCTATTATTTCACCAAACCACGCATCTGTGACCTTTAGCATTGTACAGGTCAAATAAGTTCACGTGTACAGCACGCTAGCAATTTTGTTAATAAACATCTGCATTTTCTTTTAATTTATCTGTTTTCATTTACAATGTTAGCATTTTTTCTATTGCCTTAGCTATCCTGCCCTCTTTGTATAGAACAACACGTAATTTTTGACCTTGCAACATATATTTTAATCCAAATTGTCAGCTTCATGAATATCAAATCAAATTATTGTTAACTCATAAAAAACGACCTTCTGGAGAAAAAAGCCCGATTGTTAGAAAGTGAATGAAATTGCATCTATTGAAAAGTCAATTCGGTTTAGTGATACCAATGCCATTGTCTTTGCTCAAGTTGCCATATAAATTCAAAACGTACGACTCTAAGAACTTTAGACATTAAATATTTGACAAAAACCAGTTGGAGTTGATCCTTCAGGAGTTTTTATCAATCTAGTCAAAGGTTTGTCTTATTTAGCTTTTTCTTATAAATTAAAGGCGTTTCATATGACAGTGGAGCTTTCTGAATAACGAGTTTTCAAGTGACGTTTAATAACGAGGTATTTAGGTACTGAACTGTTCTTCTTTCAATATTTATCTTCGATTTCTCTTATCTTGATAGAATTTATTCAGATTTTATTGCGCTGTCACGTCTTTTGCGTTTACACAAAATCAAATATGCAGTAATTTGAATTGTATTTTTATGTGGTAATATTCTTATGTTACGTTTTCTCAATAATAAGCTTCTGCATTCGTTTACAATGAAGGATATTGCCAAAAAAGTCATTAGGAGAATACTGTCTGTTAATTCCTTTTGAGTTTTGAAACTGATTGCTGAATACTTTTTAGGTGTTTGGAGTTACCTTAAATAATATATGATGTACTGTTGAGGTATAGTACAAACTAAAGTTTCATTCGCAATTTTCTTAATCAGGAGTTTTGCAATAATTGAACTTTTTCCTTGAGATTTTAATAAAATTAGAAGCATAAAAAATTAATTCACTGAGAGTTTCTATGCTTACATGATTATTAAAACTGCAATTGATCAAATCACACTATAAAACTACTGTAATTATTCTTTATTACCAGTGGGGGTATGCAAGCACTTTAAAAGTGAGTTTCTCTGCACCAGTAGCTTTTTCTATTAGGGTAAGATTGCAACACCCAAGCTGGACATTTAATAAAGTGAGTGGAAAGACTACCTTTGTGCTGTTTCCGAAGAAAGCGTATTTCAATCAAATACCATTAATTTTAAGTATTTCATTAGATATCGAGCTAAAAATAACAATTAAGCATTGGTATTCAAGCCTCGTAGTTTGGTAAATGACAAACAGTAATAACAATTGGGGGTTTTTGTAGCTTAAATAATATATGAAAAACAGGTTATTTTGAAGTCATAGGAATTTTGTTGGCNCAAGCACTTTAAAAGTGAGTTTCTCTGCACCAGTAGCTTTTTCTATTAGGGTAAGATTGCAACACCCAAGCTGGACATTTAATAAAGTGAGTGGAAAGACTACCTTTGTGCTGTTTCCGAAGAAAGCGTATTTCAATCAAATACCATTAATTTTAAGTATTTCATTAGATATCGAGCTAAAAATAACAATTAAGCATTGGTATTCAAGCCTCGTAGTTTGGTAAATGACAAACAGTAATAACAATTGGGGGTTTTTGTAGCTTAAATAATATATGAAAAACAGGTTATTTTGAAGTCATAGGAATTTTGTTGGCTTAGAACACCGAGAGATATAATACTTTGCCCATATTGGTTCATTGAATTTTTGGAAAACGTCTGCGTACACCGTGTGAGTACTTGGCATAAAGAAAGCCAAAGGTAAATTACCCTATTTCTAAACAACAATGATACAGTTCAGCACTTTTGTAATAAGAATAGGTAGGATGTCTGTAAATTCAACTGGAATTATTCAGTTTCTGTTGTTTATTAAACCAATATCTTCAAAGAAAATATATTGTTCAGACTAAAAATATAAACAGCCTCTGAAACTCGGCTTTTAATGCTACTACTACTACTACTACTACTACTACTACTACTACTGCTGCTACTAGTACCGCTACTACTACAATCACCACCACCACCACCACGACTGCTACTACTACTACTTCTAATACTACTACTACTACTACTACTACTACTACTTCTTCTACTACTACTACAATCACCACCACTACTACTACTACTACTACTACTACTACTACTACTACCATTACCGCTACTACTACAATCACCACTACTTCTACTACTACTACTACTACCGCTACTGCTACAACCACCACCACTACTACTACTGCTGCTGCTACAATTACTACTACCATTACCGCTACTACTACAATCACCACTACTACTGCTGTTACTACCATGACCATGGCTATTACTACTACTGCTATTACTACCATGACTATTACCACCACTACTACTATTACTACCGTGACCATGACCACTACTACTGCTATTACTACCATGACCATGACCATTACCATTACTACTACTATTACTACCATGACCAAGACCACTACTACTACTATTACTACTATGACCATGACCTACTCTTACTACAGTGCTACTTCTATTGACACAACGACGCAGGATATAGGACAGCAAGGGCTATACTATTTTTCAGAGCAGAGAAATTCAACAGGGTAAACTGTGTAAACTTTCTTCGTCAAATGATAATTTTCCTTTTTTCAGAAATTATAATTCACGCCTTTATGCCCATAAAAGCGCCAGTTCTGTTTAAATCCAGTCATAGATAACAGTGTCTGCTACCTTTCTTATGGTTTTCTGTCAGGAAATCACCAGAAAACACCAGATAGGGTAACACAATTTTATAGTTTACAAAAATGAGAAATTTAACTTTTACAGGCTTTAAAACGCTGTTAAATAGTACTTTGTTGGCTCATAAGTTTTCTTTGGTCTTATATTCGTTTTATAATAGAACTTCTGCCCTGTTTAAACTCAAATTAAGAAATCATTTGTTATTGAAAACCCTTTGTCAAGCACATCTAAGAAATCTCAAAATCTTTAATGTGTTTTAAATCATAACTTTAGTGCTGGTTAGGTAACATACAGAAGCTGGGAACGCAAGAGAGTCGTTGAGGCTAAATACGATCTTTCATTACTCTTTGAGTGCAATGTGCTGTATTACACGACACAGGAAACCTGGAATGACTCGTATATAATACACTCACGCCTTTCATAAAAAATGCAGTTGTAACTTTTTTAACAACATCACATCTATCTATCTATCTATCTATCTATCTATCTATCTATCTATCTATCTATCTACTATCTATTTATCTATCTATCTATCTACTATCTATTTATCTATCCATCTATCTATCTATTTATCTATCTATCTATCTATCTATCTATCTTCTATCTATTTATCTATTTATCTATCTATCTACGTGTCATGTCCTCAGACGTCGACGATCGTGGTGCCTCAAACTTCTCTGTCCTATTGCATTTATGAAAGAAACGTTAAACTTTAGAAAATGAAATTATTTCGCACGAAGGAAAGCTATCATTAACATTAACTAACTAACATCACGTTTGCTGGACACATGAGGAAGCGTAATTTGAAAAGAATTCTATCCAAGGAAAACAATTTCATTAATATTTTTAAAAATAATCGAACACAGCGGGATCATCGATGATTGACATCATGATAAAAAAAGACTAGCTGACCAACAGAGCAATATCAAATGAGGATATAATGTTATAAAGGCACTATCCACAGTGGCTATTAACCCAACAGAATGGCATACAGTATGACAGCAGGATTAGACATAATACCTTTTTTTTCAACGTGAGGAGTTTTTTAACCACAAGATATTTATTTATTTAAATACCAATCATCTAAGTTTAATACTTCCAAAAATTAATGAGTTGCAACTGGACACAGAACAAGAATCAAAGTAGGCTGAAAGAGGTTGAAGTAACGTGTCAGTTCCCATGTTTTATAAAAGAAAGTCAAGAAAGAAAATGTCAAGCTTAATTGTGATTTCATTCATCTTTATATATGAAACAAAAGGCGTGGGACCACACAAAACATAAAGATAACAGAGAGATTTCAAACGAAAAGCGCATGCTACGATGGGTGATAGGTGTATTGGTACTGGGTCAAAGTAGGAACGATAAGATAAAAGCAAAGACCAGCTGGGGCTGTTATCACTAAAAATTAACAAGGCAAGGGTTGGTTGTATTACCAATGCAATCCAATGTCTCGACGGCATCTCTAGTGTCAATTGATAGTAAAACCTACACTAAATAAATCTAGGGCATTCTGCTCTCTGGAAAGTAAATGATCACTATTCGAAGGAACTAAATTTGACATTATTGTCTAACTTTTTAAAGAATATTTGAAAATTTTGTGTTTTCTGGAAATTCTCTCGCACTATAAAGTAATAACAGACCAACTAACTGTAATTTCTATGCCTAAGAAAATCTGCTCGAGAAGGTAACCGATAGTTTTGTTTTCTTAGCTTACCAATCTCATTTTTTTCGATGGTCAAGAAACCAAATATGGCATGCAGCCACAACTTGCATGGAACTGTGAAGACAATAAAAACAGGGATAAGCTGAGTGATAAGAGCTGACCTTAGAAAGAAACATTTACAAGTTCCACAATGTATCCGTCCGAGGTAAAAATGACATTTATAAAAAGGTTAATTGCAATGAGAACCAATAACTGGGTAAGGATGAAGCAGTCGAGAGAAACGAGTCATGTAGAATGTAAGAAACCGATCTGGTAGCAGTGTGAAAAGCTTCATTAAACACTTCAATGATAATACCTGAAAAAAACGACCACAAGAAGCCACATTTCATGAAGAGACAGCGACAGAGATCACAAAGGAATCCGAAAAAGAAAGTTCTCCTGAGTCAAATCAGGAATCTTGTGAGAAAAACAACAGGCAGAGCAAAATCATGACCCATAGTCAAGCTGCAAGTAATTTATCCAGGTCTGTCAGTCCTATTATAATGAGCTAACCATGTCATGTGATATATATTGAAATCATGAATAACAAGGGCGTTAGCAGTGTTTTACTTGTCCAGAGTTTAATATATATGTTTGATACTGTCTCAATCAGTGAATAAGAGAGAATCAGTAGAGAGAGAAGAGAGATATCCATGTGTGGCCTGCAGAAGAAACAATCTAAAGCACGTGAAAGGGTTATTTTTAGGTTCCTCTTGTACTCTAACAGCTGGACGGCCTTGTCCAATATAAGTTGCAAGACCATGCAGATGGATTGTGGAGAAAGCTTATCAAACTATTTTGACGTGTATAATTTTTTATGCAATTGTTTGATATCGCTCCTGTTTGACACTGGTTTATCTCTCAGAGGTCACGAATTTGTCTCAAATACCGCTTCAAAATCTTAAATTTAGTTCTAAAAGCAGTTTACAGTTCCAAAAGGACATTGCAGAAGGAAAATTCAAAAGCCATTCAAAAGCAATAATAAGATTTAGATTGCACCAACGACTTCTGAAATTGATGTCAAAGGTCATTCAACTGTGTCGCAATACTTGATTTTGCATCACTGAGATTTCCCATAGGAAATGTTCCAATCAAGTTCTAAAAGATTCTTGAAGTGCAATTGTCTTTTGAAATGACATCAAAACATTGTGGTGGAAATTCTAAAACTCTCTGTACAATAAGCGGGGGTAATATTTCATAGCTGTTGACTACTGTGACCAAACTCATTACTAAACTTCGCGTGACAAAAACTCCAATTGAACCAATTTACCTTTAATCTTTTCAGTTGCTTTTAGCTCTTCTTTTAATCCAGTACCATATTGATAACAGAATTCTTACTTGACATGTTATTGGTTAGGTTTTACTTGTATAAACGGGCCTTCAATGATAATAATAAACAATACGGCATTAGATACTGTATTTGGGTTTGGATTTAAAACAAACAATTTGTTATAAGAAGGAAAAATTCAAATGCTTTCAAAAGGAGGCAAAAGCATTACTTTTTACTTAAATAATTCCATTCATGATGCACCAAATTAGGCTCTGCAGATAAAACTAAAGAATTGGAAAAAGTAATTCAATGGTTGGTCAAGAGTCCAACAAAGAAGTCACTTAAGAAGTATAACATCTAAGTTCAAGGAAGCAAACTGTAAGACAAAGGTGTGTGCTTGCAATACAAATAAGCAAGTTTCAGCTAAAGATGGCCAATTGCGCTACCTTGTTGTGAATTAAAGATCATTGGCATGACTGCCTCGCGGAGACAAACGAAAATCTTTCATCAGTCTCAACAGACAGATCACTGTTAGCCTGCCACCCAGCTATTTAGAACAAGAAATTATCGATAGGAGATCAAATATATTTCTAGAGTGCACGAAAAAAGAGAGAGAATTATTTACATCTTTTACTNGAATTCTTACTTTACATGTTATTGGTTAGGTTTTACTTGTATAAACGGGCCTTCAATGATAATAATAAACAATACGGCATTAGATACTGTATTTGGGTTTGGATTTAAAACAAACAATTTGTTATAAGAAGGAAAAATTCAAATGCTTTCAAAAGGAGGCAAAAGCATTACTTTTTACTTAAATAATTCCATTCATGATGCACCAAATTAGGCTCTGCAGATAAAACTAAAGAATTGGAAAAAGTAATTCAATGGTTGGTCAAGAGTCCAACAAAGAAGTCACTTAAGAAGTATAACATCTAAGTTCAAGGAAGCAAACTGATTTGGGGAGAACTCTTGCAGGATACCCCCTAAATTTCCTTTCAAGTACAACAAATCTGAGGGAAAAGACTCTTCTTGCTTCTTTACAAAGTAACTCTCCTCTAAAGTATGGCAAAGAACAATGTCAGTCCAATTTTTCAACATAGTAGTATTTAAAAAGGAGTTTTTAATAAGATACTTCGTAACAGGACGAAACTGTTTTTGCCAACACCAGGAGTAACTGATTTTGAACTCACAGCTGAGTTGATTTTAGCAACACCTGAGGAATTAAAGAGAAAAGTGAAACTTGGTTATGAAACAAAAGGGCTAGTAAGGGTCAAACAAATAAAAACGGTGCATCAGAAATGTGAAAAGAAAGTCAGCAAGTCTAAAAACCAAGTACTGAAAAAAGAGATTTTGACATAAATTAAAACGCAAACGTCGGAAATTGCTGTTATTAAGGACAAATTAACGTGCAAAGAAGCAAAGAAAGAAGGAATCCTCAAAACAGTATCCACCCCCCCCCCCAACAAAAGCAAACCCATGGATGTGATACATTTTAGAAGATACATTTTAAAGAAATGACAATTATTTCAACTAAATTGGGCATGTGGAGGTACTATTTACTTGGCCAATTAGTGCAGAAGTGCAACATCGTAGGCAAACTACCCTCAGCTCTATGTACCATGGAATGCAAGGTCAAAGGGGTTGAACTCCCAGTTTTACAAGACATGATTAATAGTATTGAGAATTCTCTTTCCTTGACACTAAAACTGTAATAAAATCTGCAAATGTTTAGCCATGCAAGAGTAGAATCTTGGAGAATATAGGGCAGGAAACAACTCTGCATACCGTATACTTATTACAGATGAGTGTTAAAAATATCTGCAGAAAAATCTTGGGCAGTTTGGTTCCGACTGTGCGACTGAACTTGCAAAGGATCACTTTTATTGGTCAAATAATGAGAGAGATATCGATCATGATGCAGAAATGGTATGTTAATTTATAAAAGAGAAGAGAAAGAACGCCAGCGCTCCAGCGCAAAGTATAAACGCCAGCCGTTTGAAGTAACTTAAACTGATTTTTCTATTATATATAAAAAATAGGTGGAGTATGTGTAATTTTTTGTTGTTATGGCTGTCACGCGTTCTCAAACAGTGTAATCCTGGAACTGCTTCTACTTTGCTAATTTCTAGGATAAAAAAAGGATAAAAAGGTTAGAGAAGATAGAATAACTTGAAACTCTTTACTTTGGTAAACCTTTTACTGTAATAGAAAATGACTCTTTGTTGTTGTTCTTCTTCTTTGCCTTTCGGCAATATCTAGTCAGGGGGCGCCACAGCGTATCAGCCGTCTCCAGCCTATTCTACGTTATCGTAACCTATGAACCAATCAACTAAGAACAGCTCGGAGAAATTACCAGCGAGAGATACTTAAGGAAAAGGAAGATAATGGTAAGACATTCTGGAAGTGCATAAAGGACATTTTTTCTGTTAAATCAAACATAATGTCAGCCCCTTCATCCCATGTAAAAGAGAAAGCAGAATGTTTTAGCAATTATTTTGCTAGTGCTGTGCCAGATATGAAAACTGCTAGTAACATGCTTAAAACATTTGTGTGGAACGTACCGAAATATTATCCATTGCGAATAAACAGTGTTTTCAGATTTAAATACGTCTCTGCCATCTTTGTACGTAATCAACTGAAAAAGCTGAGCTAAAAAGAAAGCGACTGGTCTGGACAATCTTCCAGCAGGACTTTTGAAGGACTCAACCAAATTTATCGTAAAACAACTCGCACAAATCATCAATTTGAGTCTAAATACAGTAACTTTCCCTACCATTTGGAAGTCAGCAAGAGTGGTTCCAGTACAAAAAAGCGGAAACAAAGATCTTGAGGCAAGCTACAGACCTATATTAATCCTCCCTATCCTTTCAAAGATCATGGAAAGGGCAGTGTACAGTCGTCTTTTGTCTTACTTGGAACACAATAAGCTACTTACTTCACACCAATATGGATATCGAAAAAAACGCTCCACTAGTCTCGCAGCAACGAAATTCGCCGATGTCCGGAGAGATATGAATAATGGATTAATGGTTGGAGCAGTATTCGTGGACCTTAGTCGGGCATTTGACACGCTTGGTCATGCCACATTAATGACTGAACTGAAAATGTACGGAATTTGCGGACAGGAAATTACATGGTTTAACAGCTACATATTTCACCGCACGCAAGTAGTCCATATCGGAAACTCAAAATCATGTTTTCCGGAGTTTCCCAGGAATCGATCCTCGGTCCTTTTCTGTTTATGATATATTTTAATGACTTTGTTGATGTCCTTAAATCGTCGACAATCCTGATGTATGCAGACGATACTGTCTTATATTTTGTAAATCTTAACATCCAATCCATAGAAGATACACTAAATAAAGAACTTGAAAAGATTTTGACCTACCTCGATGAGTCTGAATTAGTCGTAAATTTAAAGAAGGGGAAAATAGAAGTGGTGTTATTTGGTACAGCTAAAAGAACTTCGAAAACGGAGAAACAGCTGGAGATCGTATTTAAAAACGTTTCCATCAACCGAACAACCAACGTACGAATACCTTAGAAATACCCTTGATGCTACAATGAATCTTCAAGGAGATTTCGAAAAGTGATTACTAAAGCTAGTTGGCGATTACGACTCCTCGCAAACATCCGACCGCTCTTTACATCTGATGCGGCAAAGAAGATTTTTAGCTCTATGATCGTCCCAATTATAACATTCTGTTGCACTGTGAAGATACGACTCACCGATATATGGCAAAATTTCATCACAACGAGTGACGTCAACGTGTGGGATCATTTACAAATGACGCCAACCATTTAGAGGTGGCAGGGTACCTAAGTGTTGACAGAAGTTGACAATATTTTGGGTAGGGGGGTGAAAGGAGGGTGAAAGTTGACGTCATTCTTTAAAAAAATTCAATAATTATAAAAGCTTAACCCTTCTTTTAACTCACTCGGGAGTTTATAAACAACCTTTTCACTATGTCAGTACCCTCCCTTCATTTATTGGCTGCTGTGTCCATTCAATAGCAGACCTGCCTGAGGTAGTGACGGACATATGTTCAGGAATTGAAATGGGAGTGAAAATTATATGAGTGAAGCAGAGGATGAACAGAGCAAAGATGATGACAATTTTACCTCACGAGTAGAATTTGATGGGAATATTTTTGACGCCATTGAAAGTTTCAATTTGTAAAAAACAGAGAGGTTCAATGGAAAGGTTATTTCACGCAATGTTTTTTTCTCTTAAATTTTACATTTCACTCGGATTTACTTTTATCACCCCTGCTTCAAACTTCTAATCCCCTTATAGTTAGAAACCCATAAATTAAAAATATAGTGTCAATATTTTATCTTCGTTTGCAGAAAAAGTTCAGGAAAAAGTGCCCAAAATTGCCGTCAACTTTAGGGGGAGTGGATCAGAAATCCAAAAGTTGACAAGAATTGACAAGAGGGGGGAGGGGCATTAAAAATGGTGAAAAGTGGTTAAAGGATCCCTATGAAAGAATGAAGAAGCAAGCCTACAGCACTGTCCGTAAATGTATTACTGGAAACGTGTGTAGCCCGTTCAGCAACTACTTTCAAGTTAACACCCACGTTTGAGCTACAACAAATAATAACTTTACAATAAAAATTCCTGAGATAAAACTTGAAATAGGTTGTCAATCCTTCTATTACCAAAGTTGTCGACTTTACAATGATCTTCCGTGCCCATACCAGCAAAGTCTTGACTCGCTGGTATGGGCACATGTCCAGCTTATTTAGATTTCTCACTCCTCCAAGGCAAAACACCACATCTCCAGCTGTAATTCAACTTCTTATCTTCTCTCAAATTACAGGATAATATCGTCTGCGAACATCATATGAATGTTATCCGCGATTAAATCTGTTGACCCAAATATTGAGATGCTTTTGAAACGGAGCAATATCTTTTTGTTAGGAAATAAGCAAAGTCTGATGGCTTGACTTAAACAGAAAAGAATATCAATTGATGCAGGATATTTATCATGCCTTGAGTCGTTTGCTTTTTCTGAGCTACGGTTCGACGGACACTTCTCCCATCGTTAAGGCGTTTTTGAAGAAAAAGGATTATTTACAACATTTTGTAAATCAGAAACAAAACATAACTACTGCTCTTTGAAGAGGCTAAGGCTCTTTGAAGATCCACGGAACATTCGCTGCAGCACCAGTTAACGCTGTTACCATAACTGTGATCACATACGTACCATCTATATTTACGATCGGTGGAAACATAAGTATAGTGACAGACCGGTAAATATGAGTACGTCGACGTAGATACAGAAGAATCCCAAAACTAGGAAGTTGTGGCGACAAGCAAATTTTATAGGAGTGTTCCATTCAAAGTTACTTCCATACCCCAAGGAAGTTAGGCTGCCTCCCAAATGTATGGCTAATTATGATCCGCACACTACTTCTGAATAACATTGGATGGCTGATATCATCAAGGACAGTGGGGTATATTGGTTTGATTTCTATGACTTAGGCCCAGATACAGATGACCTGATGCCTCATCTTGGGAAATTACACAAAGTCCTATCCCGGTTGAGGGGTGCATAGGGGTTCAGACATGCGAATTACAATAAAGGCGACTTGAAAAGCCTGAGAGGATTGTTGACAATAAGCATGCTACTTCTTCCTGATAAGACCATTTCAGGGTTTGGAGAAGTTCTCTGGAGAAACTGATCTATATGATGCAATGATTTAGTCCATGATAGAGCTGTAGAGAAAATATTGTGAGTAAATGTGGGAAAATGAAGTAAAAAAAAGTAGGGGAAAAAGGTAAGGGAATGGTTGTCCTTTTTCTACTAAACGAGGAAATCAATGTGAGAAGCATGGTGAAGGACAAGAGCATTGAATAGTGTACTTAGAATTGGAATTGCGACGCTTGCAATGTTCTTGAGTAAACCACTGAAGTAAAATCCACCTCTTTGTTGGGAATATTTCACAATATGTTTTTTTTCTGTATCATTTTGTTATAATTTAAATTAAATTATAACAAAATGATATCAGACCACCCTATTTATGAATTTTGTTTATCCTGAGTTTCTTTTATTGCCCTTTAGAAGGAACATCTACTAGTCAAGTCTCCTTTGCTTTCCAACTTTAGTCTCTGAGACTTCAGGATCTATCAATTACAAAATCACAATTGCGCCAATTGTCATTCTATCAACTACTATATCAACTACGTTAGCAAAAGTATCAACCTGATTTCACAGTACTCATTCTGTATATTTAGTGTTAAATGTGCGTCGTTTCGTGTCGTTTATGCTACTGAATGCCGTCAACATCGCAGTTTGTATACAAGCTAAACTACATCATACCACACCCCCCTCCATTTTAGATTTAATAACCAAAGATCAGAAATTTCAAGAGGAGGTAAGGATTGTGAGACGATTCGCCATTTTTTTGACAACGTTTGTGATTTTTAAAGGGTTTTGAATATTTTTATTTCACTAAACGATTTGCCACTTGAAGAGACAGAACACCATTTTAATGAGGGCAAGTGGATTGCTCGTTTCGATACTAAATACTCCAATGGAATAAACACGAGAGTAGATTTTTTCGGCTTCCTATTTTACGGCGTAATTTCGTGATTTAACTTGTTGTGTTTGTAGCCAATTATATCATCACGTTTCAAAAAGGTCAATTATTATCATGTCAACAACCTTATATTTTTTGAGCTTGACTTATTTTAGACATACTTTGTTAATATTAAACCATTAATGCTTTGGCAAGTTGTACTGAGAAGGAAGGCTTTAAAATAAGATGAAACCTTAACAATAAGCCGATATATATATATATATATATATATATATATATATATATATATAAGAATATTTTGCAGCTCTACGTTAAGCATAGCCTTTTCTTCAGCATAATCACAGGTGTCACCAGAGGTAAACAGATGGCAAACAGTGTCGTGTGACTCATTCTTAAAGACAGAGACTTACAATTCAAGAATAATTTAGCCAGGCAACTTAGAGAGTTCAATTGTAGTGTCAAAAACGTTAAAACTATGACCTGCACACTTACTATGTTAGTTTTTAGTGTGACCAGTTATGCAACTGCCCGGACTGAAAAAGGAAGTAAGATGGGCTTATTTTAAGAGGTAGAGACATATTCTCTAATAGTGATAGTAACAATAGCTGCTAAGGGACCCCCAAAATATGCGGAATGATTAGGTCATGTTTTAATTGCAAATTTACGTATCTATCGCGAGAGCAGTTAATAAATGTTGATTTGACCACATAACCAGGTGTCTCGGGGATGCAGGCTTCCTCCTCTAGTGCTTGATAAAAATAGTGCTTTCGAGTCCCTTGATGGATAAAGTGCTTAATATAAGGAATAATAAATTGTCTTTATGCAATTGTATATTTTTTCTAAAATGTATTTAAGGGTCAGATGAGTTGTTTATCTAATGATTCCTGCCACAAGAGACCAGCTGAGGCCCACTAATCTTTGCGTTTAAATGCATTAAAGCATAAGATCCACATTTTAGCCTTTTCATTAATTTTTATGGTTTAAACTAATACCTGGTTTAAAATGTCTGCATACAATTGCTGCAGTAGGTACACTGCCTAAATAACCGCTATATGCTAAAATCAGTGAAGCTTTAAATGCAAATCACTCTCTTTGTGTCATTTTTCTCATTCTAATCAAATTCTTAACTTCTGTTTTAATACAAAATCTCAATGGGCAGAAACAAGAACAAGGGTACTTCAACTAACAGCACACAATCATTTATAAGTGAGCTCAAAGCCAAGCAGTCATTTTCTGAAGAACTATGTAGAGCTATGTTCTCAGCAAATATCCCACCCTTTAAGCTCAAAAATGCAATTTCCCGGTGGAAATTGAATTTTTGAGCTTAAAGAGTGGGAAAACATGCAAAGGAAAGTTTTACCGAATGGGTCAACCTTACGAAAGAACTATCCCTTAAAGGTCTATGGTCAAAAGCTAGAAAAGCTGCGAACTGATCTGAAGGGTAGAAAGAACTGAGTTTCGATTGATAAATCCATTGATATCTTTAAGCATTAAGTGACAAATGTTATTATTGCATACAATAAAAGAGAAACTAGAAGGTGTTTTTCTTGATAATAATTTCTTTCCTTCGACAACCCGTTCTGTGCTCTGTCCTACTCAAAACTGTCTCTATCGTTCGTCCAAACGCGTTGTTGTTTCATATTCATAATGGCGGATGAAGATATTATGTCATTGCGTAAATATACAAATATACAACACACTCCCCCTTCTATCGTTCACATTTACTCATCAATACCATAACGCCGGACTGGGTTCCTCGTTCTACGAGGGTAACGTTGTACCACTGTGTTGTCCTGATTTGCTGGAGGATTTGGTCGATGAGGGATTTCCTGATATCCGATTTCGGTGTCGTCGTTTTTCTCCATTTGGATTGGACATTTACTGATGTGGTCAATACGTCTCTTAATGACTCTACCATTCATTTCGACAACATACGTTCGATCGGATTTCTTCTCGATAATTTTCCCTGAGGTCCACTTTGATGGGTATGGAAAATTGCGAACTAAGACTCGATCACCTTCAACAAGTTTTCTCAGTTCCTGGCGTCCACATTTTACTTGCTCCTGCATTTTCTGTTCGTATTGTTTCATTTGTTCTCCCATTTGTGGTGTGGTGATGACAACTCCCATCCACCGGCTCCCCAGGTTGCGGATCGGGGAAAGGCCTCTAGATATAGAGGTGAGCTGCGAATATGGTGAATAAGCAGTGCCGGACAAAATCCCGGGCTGCCCTTTGGCAAGGCATAGTACCCGGTTGCCACCCTGCCTAGGGTTACAGGTGAAGCCGCGGGATGCAGCGTGGTGGATGTACAATTTCAGCGGAAGAATCAACTTGATCAACGGTGAATTGTATTCGATGCTGAGCGGATGAGCCACAATCACACGGTCAACGGTCAGGATCAACCAGTTCAGTCAGAGAACACTGCTACAACATGTGGAGTTGCGCCCCGTGTTGTAAAGAGCAATTGAAACCCAAATATGAAGACAAAACAAAACAGCACCAGGGTTAAAGCCCCTGCTAACACCCTCCCCGAAACTCCTGCTACTCCTTGTAACCCGAGGACAAATGATGGTGCCTCCTCAAACCCGAAAGGAAGGGAAACACCGGAAAATAGCAAGAACAAAGGGAACCCACTGCTCAGATGCAAAAC
>RDPX01000021.1:6053352-6064776 GCA_003991215.1 Morbakka virulenta | reverse complement strand
CGGTGATGTACATTTACATTACGACAACCTTATGTTACATACATCAGCCAAGAAATGAATTGACAAGCAATTGACACTCAAAATTAAAACTTTCAAAACAGAACACGAATTATTTGCTTCTATGAGAAAATTCAAGTATTAAACATTTTTTCAAAACAACAAATTTTAGAAAAAATTATTAATTGGCTCAAATTTGGCAAAAGCATAAGAAACAAATTCTTTTGGGTCTTACTGAATTCAATTTATCAGCTAAAGTTTTTGTGCAAAACTCTTACTTGTGGTAGCTAGGCTGGCAACCCTGATTGACGAAATATTTCTGTTGTTCAATGAGTTGGCATATTGAATTTTCACAATAACCAAACGATTAATATTTAATTTTAAAAAAAGTATTTGGTTAAGGCATTATGTGAAAGGGTCATTTAATCTAATTTGCAAACACGTCGTCAGAATAATGATTAATTTCGCTCTCACTTCAGGACGCTGTATTCTTCAAGAGTAAAAAGGATAATCACCAGTACTTTCATGTACAAAAAATATGCCTTAATAATTGTCTGAGGATAAATAGGTGGTTTTGCACAACTAGCTTTAATTTAGTTAACCATTTTAATCTACACATTGTGAAATGGTATATAGAAGGATAAAACTTCATTTTCCTCTGTTGTGTTGTGTGAGATAATAATTCGTTGTTATATTATCAAAGAAATACCAAATTGGAAAAGCTGATTTCTCTTTGACATTGTGTTTATTTGCAATTAAGCTATTTCCATGGTTTTGTTTGCTTTTGTTGTCGAAATATAGAAACAAATTAAAATAAAAAAGAACTCTCACTTGCCTAATAATTTGCCTCCCTCACTTATTAATTTGTCGAAATCCCCTTTAAGTAAAAACCTCCTATTATTAAACTTTTGGCCATGGACCATGATTGACCAGAGATAATTTTTCAGTAAAAATGCTCCATTCATTCATCTTCTATTCATCTAAAGTACTGCTAACTCCATCTACACAGTGCCACTGCTCGTTATAAGAGACTTTTGAAACTTCTGAAACACAACGCTGCACCACTTGACTGTAAACACATTAAAGTACTGGTACACTATCAAGCCAATTACGTACTTGATGAAATAACGTTGAGATTGTAATGTAATTATTACATTGGGCAGTTAATAGCTTAAATTCTGGCTGATATTAACTTAAGCTTAATGTAGTCAACTCCTTTAATGGACCAATTCTTGGGCTTTAAAAATCCTTAAAGTTTCAGTAGCTCTACCCAAACATTCTTTATCGTCATTGGCAGCTCAGTGAGGACTGTTTTTTCAAAAGCATTCAACCGTTATATTAAATACTTCAGTTAGTCGATATTTGCCGGTTCTTCATTTTCATGTACTGCTGTACAAAATGCGTGCCTGAATTTTAATCAATCATGTATCTTCCCCGAATCATGTTTTCTACATTTACGGAAATTCCACGCTCACTTTTCTTCTTGTGCTCCCTTCAGATTTGATTGAACATGATTCAATTCTCTTCTTCGATACACCTTTTATAAATAGGAATTATGCTTTGGTTTTGGGCAGTTTTGTGTCATTCTTTTCTTTCATCTCATGTTCTAAAAAACTTTTGTCCTCAATTAGTCTCTCTCGTCGTCAACTTCTCTCTTATATGAATTTTCATTTCTTCATTTCGTCTTTCAGGTTCAATCCAAGTAATTTTTTTTCGTAACTCTGTTGTCTCACACTTTTACTCTTGGAGCTGCGCAAAGTATTTTCTCAGCCCTTGTTTACGTACTTTACCGTGATTGTCTTTTGCACTCAGGACTTCGTTGTAGTTCTTCACCATCATAAACCCTTCATTCTTAATTAATCAAAATCGACCTCTTTCAGATCAATTATATTGTATCTTAACTCAACTACCTTTAGCTCACTGTGGATAGATGTAGTGAATGTATTTACTATGAATTTATTACGTAAATCTAGCAATAGACTAGTGTTAACATTTTATTACTAAAAACATGAAAGTGTGTCGCTTTTTTACTATTCTAAATACAAAAATTACAGATCTTCACGAAAATAAAATAATTGAACCAAATATTGGAGTACACACAAATGTTTTTTCATGATAGGTATGGGTTACAGGATCTTTAAAACTATTAACTTTCCAGTGTTTGAAGAATATTTTAAAAATATGTTGTCACTTTCCCCCCAAATTTTATCAGTAATATCAAATATAACGAATACATTTTTTTTCCTTGTCAGCAGGTTAAATCGAATTGACGTACCGATCTACAACGAAACAGCCATCATGTTCTCAACAATTCTAATAATTTCATTCGTTCTTTTCTGTCTGCTGACTATGGTGATTAACTTACGCAGAGATAGAAAGAAGCATTCACATCCACCTTGCCCATTTCTCTTTCCTGTTATTGGGAATATCTATTACATGAATACGCAAACTTATAAAACGTTCCAAAGACTTGCCAAAAAACTTGGACCAATTATGACAATTTGGCTTGGTTCAAAGCCAATGTATGTTATCAACAACATCAATATGGCTAAGAAATTGTTAATAGGTAATACAACGGCATTGTCAGATCGTCCAAGACGCTCAGCTGGAAAACTTTATTCTTGTGGATTTAAGGGGATTATCCTGGCAAATTACGGAACAGAATATAAGGAAAGCCGTACCCTGCTTCATTTAGCTACGCACTCTTACCTCGGTTTGCATGGCAGAATCGAATCTTTAATCATTGAAGAGTGTATTGAGATGGAAAAAGTGTTAGAAGAAAAAATATTGTCAGGGCCAGTTAACCCATGTGATATTATTTCGTGTTCAGTGACTAATGTGATGACAGGTATACTTTTCGGGGAAAGGTACCGACCGAATGACATTGAATTTAAAGAGCTAAAAACTGCTAACAATGACATGATGAAAGGAATATCCTTAGCTCCTCTTTATGATTTTTTTCCTTTTCTTAAAATCCTACCTTTTGGTTCATTTTATCGATTTAAAAATGCTGTAATGTGGAGGAATAAAACTATAAGGAAGAAAATTGAAGAGCACAAAACATCAATGAGAAATAGCAGGTCTTATGATCTAACAAGTGCTTTGATTCAACTAGCAACAGAAGGCCAACAAAATGGAAAATTTGGCTCTATATCAGAAGAGCAAATACAAATGATACTGTCAGATTTTTATATAGCAGGAACAGAAACTTCAGCAGTTGTGATACATTGGGCATTGCTTTATTTAACTCTTTACCCAGAGGTACAAGACAAAGTTCAACAGGAGTTGGACAATGTTCTTTGCGATCGCAAGTTTGTTTCTTTATCTGATGAATCTCGTTTGCCTTACACCCTTGCTACAATTAATGAGGTAATGCGTGTAGGTTCTGTTGCACCCTTTGGTGTGCCTCGTGTTGCCAGAAATGATGTATCTGTAGGAGATTACAGCATCAAAGAAGGAAGCCTTGTTATCTTGAACATTTATTCAATTCACCACGATTCTGACCATTGGACTGATCCTTATCGATTTTATCCTGAGCGTTTTTTGGACACCGAGGGCAGATGTAACCAGAATGATAAAAGTTTTATGCCATTTTCGTCAGGAATAAGAGCATGCACAGGGAAAAAAATAGCCATGGCAGAAATTTTCCTTTTCATTGGGTTTTTATTGAAACGCTTCAGATTTGAAAAAGCAACAAATAACACCGCGTACACAACAGAGGGTGTCCTTTCATCGACACTCAATCCCAAGCCATTCAAAATTAAGATCGTATCCCGTTGACAGGGTTGAGTGTGAAAACAATTTGAAATACGAAGCGACGGTAACACTTTCCTGCTAAATGAAACAGGAAAAAACTTATCGTTTTTTGATAGCTTAGACTTGACGTGAATCTGGCCTTATGTTCCAACCATTTGTTTTGTTGGCACATAAACTGTACACTGTTATTAAAAGCATCCAATATTTTAGACACTTTGTCTGGACAAATGGTATAAGATGACAATAAAATGTTTTCAACTCAATGAAAACGAGGAGAACTTAATAACAGCCTCCACTTGTACTCCTGCAATATTTCAGGAAGTTTTTGCTAGAAGTGTTGTCAGTATACATTTATTTGATTGCATTTGGAGACACGAAAAGGCTTTAATCATTCGTTGAACGTGAAAATTGGTGTTTGATTGTGGAATTCTAGTGCACGTATACATATGTATTTTAAGCAGGAAATTTTGACTAGTAGAATTGACTTCATTTATGAGAAGCCTTCCTTGTTAATTAGTTGGATCATTTAACTAAGCTTTTTGTTGTCAGTATGGGGATAATTTCGAATTTAATTAAGGGCCAGTTTTTTATTTGGCTTACTTTTTATTAATTTTGTACACCTTAGATAATATCATGATTATTGAAAAAGCACCCTAAAACTCCTTCTGCCTTTTAGATAATTATCTGTGTATTTGAAAATAGATCACTTCGCTGAATAGTACCTATGAGTTTTTTTTATGTGTACTAAGCTATAATTTTGAACTTTAACGATAGTATTCTATTGCAATTGTTTTGCTTTGAAGGAAAAGAATTAACAATCAATTAAATTTAACTGAACTGAAAAAGTTCAAGCTCACTGAGGAACAATTCTCATGACACTTAATCTTTCTTTTCAGATACTGGTAAAGTCATGTACGTTGCAAATTGTCTTGTAGAAATTGGCTGCTTGTTTCTCAATGTTGATTCAAGTAGCTCATCTATTGCGTTGGTGCATTGCTAAACGCTGACCACAATCCTGGTTTACTATAAACAATTCCTCGTGACATTGGTACAGAGAAGGCTTGATCAAGAAAGGACATGGGGAAACATGGGCTAATCTTTAACGTTTGTTTACAGAGTCGTTCTGTTTGTAGTTTCTCATGTCAAAGTACTTATTTCTATGTGTATGATTTGTCTCTCTAATGCCTTCCCCTTCAAACAGAAAGCTACTCGATGCTTAATCTATACATTCTACCGGACATATTTTGTCTCGCAAATTTCACTGATTACCCAAACTTAAAAACCATTGCATCAATAATTTTTTTTCAAACAACTTTATCCTCTTTCTCAAAATATGCAACTCAGTTATTACAGAAGCTAATTAGCTTGTTCTGTTTTGTTTGTAGATTATCAGCAAATATTGAATATTTTTTAGTGAAAATGCTAGTTGGTTTAGTTCAATACCACCATATCAAGTCCATCACAGCTAAACAACCTGGCAAGCATATCAGTGTAATTTAAGTACACACTTTTTTTCATAAATACGCCATATTTTTGTTCACCCTCAAAGTTCTTAAAAACTTTCGTGTTTGAGCCCACTTATGCACACTTAATGTAATCTTAAAATAGTATCCATATTTTATCAAAACTAGCCTACGTAAAACAATGAATAGGAGACTTGCCACATACAAAGATCATATTTACTTCACCCGTGCTTTAAGTAAGTTAATGCAGAGAACAGCTGGGAGCATGTATGCTCCCTGGTCCGCAGAGGAAAAAAAATAAAATAGATCTTATAAACTTTAATTTTATAGATTTGGGCTTGGGTTTTACTTCCCTATGCAACATTCTCATATGATTTTCTTATTTTTTTAAATGTCTTTTAACCTTTGGTTACCAACTATTGCACTTACTAAAATGGCTTTCAATGGCTTAGTTATTTTGGTATAGGTACATTACATTATACACGTAAAAGTTATCAATATACAATCAAAATATCCTTTAACAATTGGAATAAATTTTGTGTTTCATGAATAATAAGGCTGAAATCGGATCGGTAACCAATGGTTAAATTTTGGAGGAATATTGGGTTAACATAAAGGGCTCTTTAAGGAAGTTGTAATCATTGAAAAGAAAAGTAAAAAATATCGTTGTTTTTTTGTATTTGTGTTGTTTGATATCAAGTCATGTCTTTTCTGTAATGATTTCTGTTTCCATCACCTCAATTACTGTGAGCCAGTGAATAGTTTCATTATTAATTAAAACCAGTTTGAATTGGTAGTTTGCTGGAGCCTCAACGAGGGACTGTGGTTAGAGTTATGTTTGATATAAATGTAAGAGCTTTATCATGTCATAAGTCGTAAGCTTTTTCCGAGCTACCTTTCGAGAGATACTTTTTCCATCGTCAGGCTACTGAATGATTAGATACGGCTATTTTATACTTTGGTAGTGCTGACGTGGGTGTAGACAGGTCTGGAGTTGTTTCGGGAAGTGGCGCCATACCTATGTTGTGTTTCTTTCTTCAATGCTGGAAGCCATATTACTGGAAGGGTGTAGGATATACTGTTGATGTGATTGCTGTGCTGTAGGGTATGGGTTGTTTCTTTTATTTTTCTTGTTGTTGTGTTGATTTCCTTGTCTATAATTCTTTTATTTTCCCAGTCAAAGGTATGATCATGTGTCAAGCAGTGTTCGGCTATTTCATGATTCTTGGTGTCACCTTTCTGAAAAAGCTTACGACTCATGACATGATAAAACTCTTACATCTATGACTTCCTCTGAGTCCATAAAGTTCAGAATTTTCAAGATTATGTTTGATATATTATAAAGACAACTTACAAGAAACCCCATGAAACTTCTAAAGATATTTTTTGTTCATGTAAAACTAGCTGGTTAATTCTTTTGATGGTATCTTAAAGACTTTATTATTCAATAAAGGTTAAGATCAGCATTGATTATCGAGTGCAACATGAAACTCTTCAAAATATATGCTTGGTGTACTAGGTTCCTATTGCTTCCTCCTAGATTTCCCTTTTCAATCTCGCACTCAAGTGATGAAATGAAAAAGTTGTTTTCGTTGTTCAGAGAACAACATTAAGTTGTTCATGGAAAAACAGTGGCATATTTGAATCCAGGCCAACTACATTACCTAAACAAACCTGCTTTCAAAATCGTGTTTGTGTGGGGACTGGGTGAGTAAGATCGTTTATTGTATGTTAGCTATGCTTGCTCCCTCTGTTTCGTAGAAGAAATAGCAGGAACTACCACCCCCGCCCCCCATAATTTTCCACTTTTTTGAAGAAGTTTTGTCCAGAATATATTTCTATATCTTCTTATAGTCCAGCAGTTTGCAAGCTTAGGCTTACATTTTACTAAATTTTTACATTGAAGAAAGCAGTAAAAATAAAGCAGTTTAAAATATCATAGCCTACACTTTCTTACGGGTGAACAGCTGACTAAGCAAGTCTTTACTTGCATATGTAACTCATAGGGTAAAAATTAACAACTGTTGCATTGAGAAATCCTGTAGTTTGCACATTCTAGAAGGAAAATGCCTTTCCGTCAAAATGTCTACTGTTGGAATTTACTTGGGTGAAAATATCTCGATTTATTTGCACTTAATCTCACAGGAATTGCTACTTTTGTATATTTTGTATATGACAACTAAATCATTCATGATGCATGACTTACATACCGCAATTACTTTTTTAGTTGTCTAAAATAACGGAAGACCATGAAAGATTTATTATTAAAAGGATCAAAACTCGTTTAAGACAGCAAATCACAAAATGTTTTATTGTCAGGAAAGATTGCCTTTAACAGTTTTATTAAAAGAAGTTCGGATATTGAATGTTTCATTGTATTACATATTTATTACCTTTTTTAAAGCAAAACTCCAATTTCAATGAGTTTCGCAGTTGAAGCTGAAATTTTTCAGCACGTTCTGCCAATAAAATGGCATAACGATGTGGTGTTAAAAGCGATTATGCATTATCTCACTACCACGATTTGTGATAATATTAAGAGGGCATACATGGCAGACACATTTGTTTATGAAAAACGTACGGGAAAGTTTGAATTTAGGTTAATGCAGAACTTACTTCCAAAAAAGGATATCTGCAAGTATAACCGAGCAATTTTTCCAGTTCATCACGAAAATAATAATCTCTGCTCGCCCTTCAACACACACAGACAGATACACACACAAATAGGCATAAAGTATATAATTCATTACGGTTCTTTCGTGGGAGTCAATCAACGACGTAATTTCTGTTCTTTCATCATTTGCTGAAACAGTAACCGTCAGTGGTTACAAAGAAAGTACGGAATATAAGCTGCTTAAACGTTGGGGATTGGTTTTGCCAACAGCATAGAAACACAAGATGATTAAGTGACTTGTGAATATGCACTTCTTTAAATGCATGGGGGCTAATGTGCCTAAATATTGACCAATTAGTTAAAACACAAGACGAAATTGTAAAAGTTAGATACTGGATTGTCAAAAAATTTGCAATGATCAAACCTGCCAGTCCAAAAACGAAATAGAAAGCTCTAATGCAAAATGGCATGTGATAAAAAGGTCAATGACACTAACATTGTAAGAGACATTAAAGGTTGCAAACGTGATAGGTTCTTTTAAATTTCTGTGAAATCTAAAAGCAAAATTGCTATTTAAATAGGGTCTTAAATTTGTGATGTCTAACAATCGCTTCTTAAGTATTTTCGAATTTTAGTGTTTATTGCGCGACGAATGGACGTGTTCTCTCTGCTCTGTTATCGTTTTGTTGAGTTATCTATTATTAAATCAGTGAAGGAACCAGTCATATGTTTTGTTAAAGCACACAAAGGGAAACTTATACTCTGGCTCTAAGGCAAATCCACGGGCATGTGCACTATAAAGAAACATCCAACGAATCGAGAAATTATTTTTGGAATAATGGCGGCAAGCGATGCAGAAATTGTTAAAAGTCGTTGTACTGACTTTCCTCATAATTTTTTTCCACACGTAAATAAAGGAAATAACGAGAGTAAACCTGGATTTATCAACTCTGGATGTATAAGAGTTGATTAGTGCACTTTGTTATTTCAAGACAAACTGAGAATAAATTACAGGAATTACAAAATTTGTACAACATTATCAGGAAGGGCTCTTTTTGTTGTTGTTTTTGTTATACTTGTGTGGAGACATAAATACATGCCCTTTCCCATTATTAAAGGATGTATGCAAACAAAAAGGAATTAGGATCTACATTTTAACATTATCAGAAACTCATATTTTAAAAGAGTTACATGAGCAGTGGTTTAAAAGAGAAAAATTCACATTTATAAACAGACCTTGGGAGATAGGACTAGTCAGTGGACTTGCAATGTATCTTAAAGAATCAATCAAATGGAAAAGAAGACAAGATTTAGAGAAATTCAAGATTGAAATCAGTACAATCGAGATTTTTTCTCAAAGAAGCAAATCTTTTCTAAAAAGCATGATATACAAACCACCGAAAGATTCAATTAATCTTTAAGAAAACAATAATAACAGTTTCAATGATTTACTCACCTCTGCAGCATCAACACATAACTAAATGATTCCTGTTGGGTATTGCAATGTGAATAGATCCCTTCGCAACAGTTGGAGTAATGTGTTACGTAAATAAAGAAGTACATACTACGAATACCTAGTCACTGAGAGTCAGCAAAACCCTAATAATTTTTGGAATATCATCAAAAAGTTATTCCCTGGAAGAAATAACTAATTGCCCGAAACTCAAAAAGTGCAGACAGAGTAAATATTCTTTCAAGTTACTTTTACAGTGCAGTCCAATATATGAAATACAAGTAGTTGATTTCACATGGAGAAAACCATCCAACGTTCTTTCGAATACTTTGAAAACATTAAAATTTTCACACTTGTCAATCGTCTTTGTTTGAAGTCAACCGCTTGAAACGTAGAAAATGTAATAAAACCTTTCTGTCTCGATGGTTAAAGATGAAACTCTTGCTCCTGTTCTCTCTCATGTAGCAAATTTATCACTTAGTACAAGTATCATCCCGAATTCTTGAAAACCTGCCAAAGTCACGCCAATATATAAATCCGGTCCGGTAAATGCTCCAGAAAATTAAAGACCAATTTTGGTGTGGCCCATTTTGTCAACAGTCATTGAAAGAGCAGTGCAAATGCAACTGATACAATTGTTAGAGAGGAAACAAGCTCATTGACTCTGGACAATATTGATATCGCAAAATTCACTTAATGGAAGAAGCGTTTATTAAATTATGCGACGATTTCAGGAAAGGGGAAAATGGTGGAGCTGTCCAGCATTTGATACAAAAAGTCATACAACCCTGACTGATAAATTACGATCTTATGGCGTGTGATCTATTCAGGTGGAATGGTTTAAATTCTACTTATTTAAGCGACGACAAGTCATTGAAATGAATTGTAAAAAAATCTAAAGAACAGTCATTGTTCAGGGATCCATTTTGGGTCCTTTACCTTTACTTCTTTAACATTCTCACCATTACCACCATTATATAGGTATGCTGTTGATACAGTCTTTTATTATGGAAATATATAATTTTTGCACTGAAAATGAACTGTTGAATAATGCAAATAAACGTAAAACGAAGCCATGCTTTTGGTACAACAAAACGAAAAAATAATTAAAACGTAGGGCAAACAATTTTTAGAAACAAAATAAATGAAACTAAAAGATATGTCTATCTAGGCAATACTTCGGAGAATACCCTCGCTCTGAATGAAGATTTTTCACAAAAATTCAGACGAACTGCAATCCGAGTTTTACTAACAATGACGACAACTCAGAAGATTTTTGTAACGAGGACTGTATCGCTCATTACATTTTGTTGCAATCTACACCTCGTTTTGACAGGAACGTTAAAGACCAAGCTGGCATCAGTTAAAAACAGTTTTAAAAGTCTAGTCGACAATACCTACGTTCAGCCATTCCAATATAGACTATATCAAAATGAATGATTATATTATGAGAAGTAAGTTTTTTCTGGGCTACGTTTCGAGAGATACGTCTCTCATCGCCCATTGTCAGGTGCGGACCTAAGTGTAGAAGGTGATCGAGTTGTTTGGATAAGTGGCGTCATAGATGTGTTGTGTTTGTTGCGTTTCATTCTTTAGTGCTGGAAGCCATATTTCTGGAAGGGTGTAGGATATACTGTTGATGTGATTGCTGTGCTGTAGGGAATGAACTGTTTCTTTTATTTTTCTTGTTGCTGTGTTGAGTAATGAAGAGTGCAACAACAGCACTGCCCTCATTACACAACAAAGAATCCAGATAGATGAAATTATGGTCTCCTTTGATGTCACATCATTATACACAAGTATCTCTGTTGATGACAATTATCTTAGTTTGTAGCATTTGCACAGGCTGTTCTTAATGCCGCTTTGTTCCTCTTGGGCTAGCCACAACTAGCAGCCAAAGGGCAAGAGGTTTCCTTCTCCTTACATTCCTAAAACTTTTCTAAGAATCCTAGCTGTTCCTAATAAGGCTGTCTTTTGTATTATACCAATGTCTAACTCAATTTTTATCATGTCAGTCCATTTCTTGAAATTTTTGTTTACACACCCCAAAGCTCCAACAACAATTGGTACAACACGAGCATTCTTCAGTGACCAAAGCCTTTTTAATTCAATTTTCAGGTTTTGATATTTTTCAATCTTTT
>RDPX01000021.1:5967254-6052537 GCA_003991215.1 Morbakka virulenta | reverse complement strand
GAGGTGATTCAACTTGAATTCTTTCTTACCCCATTCATATGATGCGTTCACTTTTCTCAAGACAAGAGACATTGGGTCCATGCATATCACAAATATCAGTGGGGAAAGACTGTCTCCTTGGAAGATTCCTCTTTTTACATCTACTTCACACAGTTCAGACCCAGTTGAAGTTAACAGGAGTTTCCATCGTTTCATACTTTTCTCCATAAAGCTCCTAATGTTGTTAGCAATACCAAACATATTAAGACATTCTAGAATCCAGCTGTGTGGGACAAAATCATAGGCTTTCCTGTAATCAATCCACGCCATAGCTAAATTCGTCTTCCTCTTCTTACAGTCCTTTAGCATTGCTTTATCGATAAGCAGCTGATCTTTTGTCCCTCTGCTCATTCTCTTACAACCTTTTTGCTCTTCCGGAAGCAAATTTTCGCTTTCCATAAAACAATACATCTCTTCCGAAATAACACCAGTTTGAAGCTTTCACATCAGTGGAAGACAGGTTATTGGTCTGAAATTCTCGACAGCATTTCTTTTTTTGGTTCCTTCTGACACAACACTGTTCTTCCATAAGTCATCCAAGCTGGTATTTCTTTTGTCCCATCAAGAATATCGTTTAACTGACTGGCTATCCTTTCATGTACTCTATTGAGTTTCTTTATCCAGAGCCCTTGCACTCCGTCATGCCCGGGTGCCTTCTAATTTGGCATTTTCCTGTATTGCTTCATAACCATATCTTTATCAATTATAATATTCTTCTGTTTAACATTCGCCATTTCCCTCTTCAGACCATTCAACCAATCAGCATCTTTGTTATGCTCTTTCCCTACGCTCCAAATGTCACTCCAGGAAGTTATACTTTCCTCTGCATTGGGTATGTCACCATTACTCTTTCTAGCATTTCCATTTAACTCATGATAGGTCTATCATGAGTTCTTTTGATCCACTCGGAACAATCTATTTATTCTGTACTGATCTATTCGTTGTTCGTATCGGGTAATTTTTGCAGCTTTGGCAAGAATCCTTTGTTTTAATTCTTCAATTACTGTTGTCAAACCCTTCCTTTCTACTCTGTATTTTTTCTTTACCCTTTCAAGAATGTTGATATCCTTAATAAGTTGCTTGATATCACCTTCAATACGTCTTTTCCACCATGGATCTTTCTTCTTTCCTCCTTTATATTTTTTAAGCCCTAGTCGATCTGCTACTCAAACACCTGCAGCTTTGATGAGATTATTTGTTTGTGTTATACTCTTCGTTTCGATGAAATCCAACACTCTATTAACTTTAGCAGTAGCTACATTTAGGCTTTTCATATTAACATTCTTAAATTTAATTCCATCGGTATTCCTGCCATCAATGAAGATATCATTTAATTGAGCAATAATTAGCTGCGTTTCTTCATCTAATGTTTCAATATAAAGAATCACATCGCCAAAATTCTCACTTGGTTCATGAAAAATATGATCACTTTCTTCCCCACCTATCACTCTATTATTTCCCTTTTGTCTGTCCTCAACATCTTCTGCATTCACATTCACTTCTTCACTATCTAGATTTATCTTTCTTTGAATATTTTCAATTTCCAAATCAGAGAGCCAGCCGTTTTTTCTAATGGCTCTTGCTTGATCACACAAGCGTTGCTCAGTGACATCAAAGACTCCCCGTTCTCTCCATTCATGCATCATTCGTTGCCTGTAACCCCTTACTGGTTTTTCATTCTCATCAAAAGCCTTGCTTCTTAAGAAGCATTCCATAACAATCTTATTTACTTGATTTGACCACTTGGTTCTGACAGTCATAGGATGACGACCGGGCCCCCGCTGTCGAACCAGGGGACACCTGCCGGGCGAGGCACCTTCACGATCTGTTCCAGTGCCATTCACGCCGTTATTTTCAATATTATTTGTATTCATTTCACTCAAAAAGAGGGAAGTGGTGATAAGGTGTGACAACCACCAGTATTTTTATTGAGACACCATCTCTAGGGAAGTTGCCAACCAAGGCTAAAGAGCCCCCCCTACCCATGAGGCAGACTTAACCCCGCCGAATGGCAATCCGGTTCTTTAAAGTCTCGGGGTAGGCTTACAGGTGCTACACCTTGCCTAAGGTTGACCTGGAGGTAGGTATGACAAAGGGTAACCTCATTCGCCCACGTCGAAGCTCCACAACCGGATGGAGTTTAATGTCAATACCCAGGACATTATATCTGCGTACTTTAATTTTGTAACATTTTGCCTGTTAATAAACGTTTTAAAGCCATTTAGATCTTCGAGTTCTCAAAATTCCACCATTACCTATATCAATTCGAGGCAATTTCTAACGAAAACAAATAAATAGAAATTCGCTAGTCTGGTGGTTTCTGAGTTCTTTTACAAGATTAAATAAAGAATGAAGAATACAATCAGAGTAAGAAACGACAATACCATTGCTTTAAAAACACCGCTCCAGACACACCATGTACACATTGTCCCTTCAATTATTATTATTATTATTATTATTATGGTAAATATTGATACAGGATAACTATTCCAGTACTAAATACTGTTATCATATAGGTCCTGTCAAATATAAATATATTTTGGTTAAATACAAGTTAAAAAAGGTAAAAATTACACTGCTCCACAAATTAAAAAAAAATTTGCCACTTGAATGGCAGATACATTTTCTGGGTAATTTTGATGTACTGATTCCGAATCTGCTGTTTAGTTTTTATTTTGTGGTGATGTGACTTTTTTCGTGCTGTAGACTAATATTGTGTATAGTTATGTGATCATGCTTTCCCATCCACTAGCTTGAGGACTGTCATATGTGTCTATGCAAACTGCTTTCAGCATTATTCCTGAATATTAACTACATTTTCGAAAACAAATGAATCTTTCCTCAAAGTTATATTATAAAAACAAGCAAGATTCACAAGAAAAGACAGCAAAAAATTTGCAAGAATTCAACTGTTATGAAGGCAAAAATGTGGAAAGTACTCTAGTCGCCTTTGTGTACAACACATCAATAGAACTTAAAGAATCGATCATGAAATAGAATTACAAAACTCATTGGCACTACGCATTTAATAGTTCCAATACAAAAACTTTAATAAACAGTCAGAGTTCAAAAGACGTGCAGGAATTTTTCAGCGATGAGCACTTGTTGTCTCCGCATCGCAGGGTTCCAGCGACCTTAATAGCGGTACTCAATGGTCGCAACGGTCTGATGGAAATGTTCCCCGTGTTCATCACTGACTGAACCAGATTCTCTGGAAAGAAGTCCAGATGAGAGTGCAGGTGGTGCATCTTAAGTGACATGCGGCAGCCCATGCTTCGAAAGTCGTCCAAAAGGTTTTCCAGAATCTTCTTCTAGTCTTCTGACTTTTTGTTGCCAAGAAAGTTAAGGACTACAGCTTGGAAAGATTTCCAAGCTCTCTTTTCCTTTTCGGAGAGGAGGTTTAGGAATTCGAGGTCATTCATGAGGTCCCTAATTTGGGGTCCGATGAAAACTCCAGCCTTCAACTTTGCTTCGCTGATCTTGGTGAACTTCTCCTGAAGGAATTTAAAACCTGAGCTTTGTTCATCCATGGCCTTCACAAACTGCTTGATAAGCCCTAGTTTGATATGCAATGGAGGAAGGAGGATATTTTCAGGCTCTACTAATGGAAGAAATTTCACATTCTCTTTTCTGGGCTGAAATTTCTTGCATTTTGGCCAGCTTTTTCGTTTATAGTGTTCATTGTCAGCACGGCTGTCCCACAAGCACAAAAACAGCTATGTTTAGTATAGCCGCTGGTGTAGACCTAGTAACAGCCCAATGACCTTGAAGTCTCCACAAATAGCCCATTCATGTTTATTATACTTGATGAGGTCTAATACCTTTTGCATTGTATGATATGTTTCTAGTAAGCCAACAGCATGTGCAATGGGTGTGCTTGAATTTTTATTTCCATTGTGCAGTAGAACTGCTTTTAGGCTAGGTAACGAGGAATCTATAAATAGTCTCCATTCACTGTTGGTATATCTAATGTTCATAGCACTCATTGCACCAGCAACATCGGTGCAGTGACATGTAGGGTCTGTCATTGAGAAAAACTTTGTCATTTCTACATTTCGTGTACGGAATGCTTTTATTTGTGTGGATGAGAGAAGCATCTCCCATTCCTTTAACCTGGAAGCTAAGATTTCCGTGCGCTGCTTTGACAGCATTAAATCCCTTGCGAGGTCATTAAGTTCAGGCTGTGTGATGAGGTGCACATCAGAGCTTGAACCTAAAAGCTCTGCTTCGTGATCTGAAGCTTTTGGCGAGTCACTAATTTTACTGGATGATTGTGATTCTTCCTTCAGCCGAGAGGTGCTGGGCACTGGTAGATCATCATCATTGTGTGGTACTGGTTGAATAGCTGACCTGAAACAAAATGAGTATCGACTGCCATGATGTCCACATTTCTCCAAATGTTAAAAAGGAATTTACAAAGATTGTAATTTTTAAACAAAGATCATAATTTTGAATTGAAAGGAACCTAAGCTTATATATAAGCCTACCCAGAAAATTTTCTATTAAAATCACACAAAAATGTTGTAGCCTACCTGACGACAGCATATTTGGTGACACGCCTCGCCTTACCAACTCCACAATTGAATTCTGTCAAACAAAAATAGTATAATAATATAATAGCAGTGAGAAATGTCATCTGTTGGTTCACGCCAAATCATGGGAGTCGTGAACTTCATCTTCTTTTAATGTCCACTCTTCCAGTGATGTAATCCAGAGGAACACGTAATACAGCAATATTGTGGTGCCCATGTTTTATCCAGGTCAGGTTTAGAATGGAAATAACTTTCGTATCCTCTAATTAAGGAATTTGTAAATTTCTAGCGTCGAGACACTGCAGTACATTTCCACAAATATTACAGAAGTTATCTGGATGATTCTTACAATCACGACGTGACTTGGCAGAGATCATGAATTCTCGAGCAGCAAAGTGATAGCAAAGTGCTATCAAGTAGGCAGATTAGGCGACTTTTGTGTGATGATCCATAGCACCTTTGTATTTGACGGAGAACAAAGGAAACTCCGAGAAAATCAGGCAGTAAATAAACATCATTATTAATAAAATCGTTACATCATTTGTCAACGTCAGGCTGCCAATGTAAACATTTCCAGTTGAAATTCAAAAAGTGTAAATATGATCCATCGACACGAATCTCAATGTATATTAGGCTACACGTTCTATCATATTGTGAATCAGACTATTACTTTGCTTCTGTAAAAATACCACTCAATACAGAATACGTCAATGGACCAGAAAATATGAGTCAACCCAGATCCTTTGTTCCCATGCCTACCCGTAGTTCTTTTAACTTCATCGGATATTTGATGAAAAATAATGGAGGAAATCACTGAATGAATCAACCTGCTATTTACATATTGGAGAGATGCATTCAGACAAAAAAAGATATAAAAATACTAAGAGATTTAACAAATACATCACCCAGCACGATTGCCTAAAATTATGCAAATTTCCATTTAAAAAACTAACTTTAAAGCTCTGTGAAAAAACATCCATACAGCAGAACACTTTTTTATTATCATATTCGTAATCAGCACCCACGAATTGACTAAAATGCACTAATTTGATTGCATTTTGAGTGTAGAGCAGTGTTATTTATAGGTATGTAAGAGTACAAATTGGAATTTTTTTTATTATATACTTATGGGTGTGTTGGAATAGAGTACCAGCCAGCGGCAACCATCAGCTGACCTGCGGGTGGATGGACCCACTGGTCTCCTTAAAGGCACCCAGTTCTTATGTCTGGCTCCAAGTAGCTGTTTGTGCGTTGCAGCGGCCACATCTCGGTACACCGCTTTAGCTGCCGGCTAAACGACATGAGGGTAGCTAACAACGTATTGGTGATTTTGTGCACGTCTTGCACAAAGCTCATGAAGACAGTAAGTGGAATAGTTGGAGGATGAGTCCTACTTGGACCAACGGCAACGAAGACACATTCTGCATACGCATCGTTGTATACTGAGGACTCAGTATTAGTGACCAACCACCAGTGGAAAGCAATGGCAAACCACCACTGTAATCTGCCAAGCACAACCATGCATATGCACAAAACACTGTCCAACGTTTATAGCGTAAATGGGGTTGATTCAATCAACACCATGCTCGGCAGGGATATCCATGTCCGACAGGTTGAGTCCGACCGTCAGGCTGATACTGTCAGGAATAGGTTTCTATTCCTGACAGCATCAGCCTGACGGTACAAATCGGAACTTGGGACGTCCGTACACTGTACTAAGCTGGTAAACTGGCAAACGTGAAGCACGAAATGGAAGGAATGAAGACCAACGTGCTGGGATTATGCGAAGGAAGTTGGCCTTACACAGAAAGTTTTGATCTTGACGGCCACAAAATGATATACTAAGGCGGCAAAGCACACGAAAAAGGGGTAGGAGTAATTCTGGACAAGGGCATGAGCAAATGCTTAATAGAATATTGGGCAGTATCACAAAGAGTGCTACTAGTGTGACTAAAGGGCAGGCCCTTTGACATTAGCATAATCCAGGAGTATGCTCCAACAGCAAACAGTAGTGACGATAATATTGACCAGTTTTTTGAGCAACTTGATGAGGAAATAAGACAGTGCAAATCACAAGATATCATCATAGTCATGTAGATTTGAATGAGAATCGATGATAAAGTGATTGGACAAGTTGTAGGATCTCACATAATTGGAGAAGTCAAAGGAAGAGGGAAACAGTGGGTTGGATGGTACGAGGCCAACAGCCAAATTATCATGAACACGTGCTTCAAAAATCAAAATCTTCTCTTTTGGACGTGGAGAGATCGGGGGATAGAACTCACAACCAGATCGACCACATAACAATCAACAGTCAATTCCGTAATGCGGTCCAAAATACTAAGGCATATCCTGGAACTGGCTGTGACAGCAGCCATAATTCAATAGTGTGTAGCATAAAAGCTCGGCTTCGCAAAGTGAAACACGCTGTACCAAACACAAAGGTGCAATGGAATCTTCGGAAATGCAAATGGAAACGCAATTTTCATCATGCAAATGCTGTCCGATAAAGCCACTGAGATGCAGCAAGACCTCTATCTTTGTTTCATTAACTTCAGTAAAACTTTTGATAAAGTGAAACATGAGACATTGCTAGACATGTTGCAAACACTAGATATTGACGGGAAAGATGTGAAAGTATTGAGGAGTTTGTACTGGGAACAAACAGCAGGGGTAAGATTCTAGAATGAGATTAGAAAGTACATCAGCATAAAAAGAGGAGTACGACAAGGTTGAGTTGTATCACCAGACCTATTAAATGTACATAGTGAGCATATCATGAGAAGCATTGATGAGAAGAGAGGCTTTGTTGTATGAGGACACAATGTGAGCAACATCAGATACGTCGATGACACCGCAATTATCGTAGACTCCGCAGAATAGCTTCAAGAAATCCTTAATATTGTGTGTGAAGAAAGGGCCAGGAAGGGACTGAGTATCAATGGGAGGAAAACGTTTTACATGACAGTCAGCAAAAAGAAAGAACAAGGTAAATGTGACTTGAAAGTCGACAGAGAGCATATGCAGCAGGTAAAGAGATTCAACTACCTTGGACGTATGTTAAGCTCGGATGGTAGAAGCGGCGTTGAATTAAAAAGGAGGATAGTGATTTCAGGCGTCTTTGAAACGCATGTCTGGTATTCTGAAGAGTCAAACTATCTCAATGGACACAAAGTGCAAGGTACTCAACTGAAACATCTTCCCTGTGTTGACATATGGATGTGAAAGCTGGACAGTAAACCAAGAAATGAAAAATCAGATAAATGCTGCTGAGATGTGATTTTTACGAAGAGCGTTGAGAGTTTCTTGGACTGTCCGCGTAACCAACAACGAAGTTTTGAGACAAGCAGGTAACAGAATGAAGCTTCTAACAACCATCAGGAGAAGGCACTGTATTTCCTAGGACATGTGAGCAGAAAGGAAGGACTTGAGGACTTGGCTCTTTCAGACAGTAAATGTGGAAGAAGAGGCAAAGGACGTAGACGGCTAACATTCATGAAAAGCATATCAAGCTGGAAATAGAAATGCTGAGGATAGCAAAGGACAAGTCTCTGTGGAGAAGCATGACCACTGACGTTCTAGAAGGACATGGCATCTGAGGATATACGTATGAGAAAATAAAATAAAAAGTTCTGTTAAACGTTCGTTTTGAAAGTACTAAATACTAATTCTTATATGAGTCGGTAGATTGTTATACATGTACAATTTTGCACCACTAAAGCAAATGGCATTTGATATATTTCTAACTTCACAGGATAGAGTCTCAAAATAAACATTGTTTTGAGTTTATTGCTCGTGACAGATCAGTTCAAAGAGATTTTACAATCATCACACACTTCGTTGTATACAAACGTTTTCACACACACACACACGCATATATATATATATATATATATATATATATATATATATTAAACCTGTAGCTTTGTTCGAAAAATAAGAAATTCGTTTACAAATATAATTTTTTGATAAGGTATCAGGTCTGTCTTCTTCGTCTTCTTCTCCTTTATGGGTGTTGGTCCCGCACTACAGGGTCAGCCTCCAGATCTCTCTTTCCAGGGCCTCTTTCTGATTCACACCAGGAAAATAACATAGACTGAACTGGTCCATTCGTTCTAATATAAAAGGATGCAGTGCTTGAAAGATTCAGGGGATTTTCAAAACATCTCAAAAAATTAAACTAAAGAAAAATTAATGTATTTATATCAACACAGTTGGTAAATAATTTACACGAAAAAAGATGGTTCGATTTGATATTCATTTCTTTTTTTTATTATTATTCATTTCATCTTCAAAATAAAAGTATTTTTAGTTCAAGTGAATTTGCGTCACCTTTTTCACCTTTCTCCTCTCTCTCCTGTTTGGGTGGAGGGTCGCCTAGTCGTTGACAGCCACCCGCCATTTGTCTGGTCTGTCCCAGGGTTACATAGGTGCCCCTCTTAGTTAGGTCGGTCTTGATTATGTACCTCCATCTTGTTTTCAACCTTTTCTTTGGTCTCCTGCCTGCTACTTTCACCTCATAAACACCTCGGGTGTCCTATTCTGGATCTCTTCACTGTACATAACCAAACCATTCTGGTCTTCGTTTCCTTATGATGTCCTGAATTGCAAAATTTTGTACCTCTTTCCTGATGTCTTCCTTCATTCAGTGTTCTTCCAGGCTGATACCCAGGCAGTACAGCAACATTCTCATCTCGCAGCTCGCGATTTTAGCTTCTAGGCGACTTGTGAGAGGCCATTTTTCCTTTCCGTACAAAAGACTAGTCAGATGATAGTTTTGTAGATCATTATTTTCAATTGCTTTAAGATTATGCTGTCGCAAAATACCTGTGTCAACTCTCGCAACTTGTTCCAAGCCTTTCCTGTTTTCATTTTCACCCTCCTTTTAGCATCCCACTTTTTGTTGGAATAATGTGCCCAAGTATTTAATGTTCAAGTGAATTGGTTTTTGGAAAATCCTTGTGCCCTCAGAGATTTATAGAATCTGTTCGTAAACAACATATTTGGTTAAATTTTGTTGACAGACAGTAAATAAGAAAATAAAAGTCTGAAGAAAGAAAACCAGATCGCCTACCAGAAACCAGCATGGAAAAGAACTTATTCACCGTGATAAAAAGAAGTGGACAAGAGGTTCTTTTGTTGTCAAGCTTGTAACTCAGAGTGGATCAAGTCTCCTTGTTAAGAAACTCAAATACTGGCAGCAGATTTGTTACCAGGCAAGTGGTATAAGGCGAAAGGCACGAACGTAAAAAAGAGAAACATTTTTTATATTTAAACAACAAAAAACTAGTAATTTTATTGTGACTGACGGCATTGTTCTAGATCTTTTCCCTCTCACTGGAGACCGAGATGGGAAAGACCCCAAGCTAGTAAACCTTGCCCACAAGAGGGTCAATGAACAAGCAGTAAATAATTTTATTTTGGTGTTCAACATTAAAGTCACGAAATGTCAGTTTGGCTGAAACGTCGTCCACAATTTCTGATGGGTTTTTCCTTAGCACTTTCAATTCTTCAATGATTAAGTGTATAAATTAATATTCAGTTATCAGCTTGCAATCCCGGAATTGCAACTACTTATTAGCAGGCTTGAATATTACTAATATTATTTGGTTAATTAACGTCAGAAACATAAACAGGAGACTTTTCAACTACTTTAACAACTCACTCGCTTTAATGGACGTACCTGCATCAAGTCCGTACCCTTTACAATGTTTTAACAAGTTGACAATGGCATCATGGTTACATGAAAAACATTTATACCGTTTCCAAGTGTTCAGCCAACCTCAAGTCCAGTGGTTAACTTTAATTCTCCTCTTCGTAAGGGCTACTGAATTTAGGTGGCTGCAAAGAGTTTTGCAGAATATCAACTTTGTATTGCAAGCACATGGCATTAATAATTACAAGCTATATCCAATACACGTGGGCAATCCTGCGAAGCCATACCGCTTCCAATAACAATGTTTTTCTGGCAGAAAATTCCAATTGCAAGATTAGCAAGTAATATTGAAATACCTTGTCAGAGATAACACTTTCTGTGCTTTGTTTCAAAGCACAGGCGGTGTTATGAGTGATAATAGAATATCTAGGTAATGTGCTTGAGTTAATAGTATGGGAAGAGAAGGAGCTGCAAACAAACAACACAATCAAAAAATTCAGTATTGGCTATCATTGGAAGGGCCAGGCTCCTTCCTCTCCCCACACTTACGACGTGCCTAACTGACAGACAACATTTCCTTCTCTGGGTTTAGCATTGATACAGGCTGCTCGACGTCTTTTTAACGCTTTGAGAACCTCTGGCAAGTACCCCATTTACAGATCATCATTTTGTAATTCTCCTTTCTCATCTGGGGCTGTGCCTTTACATTCCCTTCATCGAAGTCAATCGATTTTTTAATAATGTATAACTTGGTCTTGGTACTGGCAACTATTGTAGAAGTGAACAAGTAATTAAGCTAGTAAATTGCAGTTCATATCAATTGACCTTTGTTCCAAATTAGTAGTGTTTTTTTTCAACTCCTGTCATTTGATTGAAGCCCCAAACACGAAAAAGGGTAATTGTCTACTTGATTACCTTTCAGACAAGTTCTACACACCTTACATATAGCTATGATAAAACTCATTGAAACTTTGTGGTCTTACTGTTTACGCATGAACGATGATTGGTGTTGATACCTTTAATCGTGGCAGTCTGGTCATGACCATTTTCTCTAAATTTTGGTCACACGTCCTTGTAAATGACTGGTTCATTTTTACCTAAAATGATTTATCTTCTTGTTCAAAACAAGCAGGATCTACATTAGCTGGGCCACCGCGATCTTCTAACTTGTTTTTATTAGGCTAATTTTTAATTTTCCCCTGCTGCTATGAGTATTCTCTGAGCTGATTTGTTCTCAATTACCTCTCTTCACTGGCTCTAATTTCTAGCCTTTCCTTTAACAACGTAGCTTTATTTCTTAAACTATGGTCAAAATACCATATTAGTACTTTTTAAAAGACAAATATCAGAATGTTTTAGCGTGAGTTCCTAATAAAAACATGACTATTACACGTCTTTGAATGCTCAAGCTTTGCCGAAGACTCCAGCTCAGTTCCTCTAACAGGAAAGGATCACCCTATTCATCCCCAGCTACCCACAGAATATTGATTATGATTACTCAATAAAAATGTGACACATAAAAATGCATTTGTGGTTGATATCACACAAATAGCTGCGAAAATTATCAAAGTTTCTTATAAAAAAACAGTACAGTAAAATTCCAATCAACACTTTTCTATTAATCTTCCAGAATTTTTTCACACTCGGATTCCCACTTCACCAGGGCTGTATATATAAGAGTAATTACATCAAATGTCACGTGATGTACAAACTTACAATCCCAATATTTTTTACATTTTTATTAAGCGCACTTCAACACTAATCTTGCTGACATTCAAAAAACAGCAGCAATTAAGAAAATTCTCTCTGTTCGTGGGAATGTATACTAAGGAACGTATCTCCAATTAAATTTATTTTTAAAAATAAATGACTAATGCCGACTACTTCGCGTACTATATATGTGGGCTTTTTAAGAGATATGCATAGCTCCAATCTTCTTTTCTCTATTGGTCATTAGAGTGAATGCTCACTCACATTTAACGGCCGTTTTCCTGTTCGAGTAATAGGTTTCCGTCTGACCCTGAATTTTAACAGACCGGGCCATCTGGTTTTGTCCTCCGTGTCATTTAGCTCCATTTTAAGCCCGCGGAGGTCAGTATTTGCTATGTCGCACCATTTTTCTAACCCCACCTCACATCTCAGACACTTAGAGTCATCAGAGTGATCGAACTTTTAATACTCTCTATTCACTACTTCTCCATTGAAGATTATGTTATTTAACATCGTCTTCAAAAACCCAGTATATCAAATTCTATAAACAGTCGATAACCGAACATCAGGTATCCAGAGTAGAAAATCCTGGTAAACAGTATTTCAAGAAGCATCATCTGGCACTTTTTCCATTGATCTGAAAATTAAATAACCAGGACAGCTTCCCAATGCTGTCATCCTGCTTTGTGAGGCCAGACAATTAAGGCCGTTAATCGGTAAGATTGACTGGATAGAATAAACCAGTATGTAACTAGTAGGATGATAACTTAATAATATCCAGACAAAAGTTTGATGTAAAGCCATTCGTCAAATTGTTAATTCGTGATTTAAAGATTGCACACCATTTATTGGTAAATGATTATTACACTAAAAATGTTGTGGCTGAACAGTTTAGAGTATTCGGCAACGCAGCATTTTTCTTTCACTTTGGAGTTTGGGTGCTGCTAATATCAAGATATCATATCGCTGCATTGTAGGCAAAAAGAATTCGTAAATAGTGTTAGGTTTTTTTTAGATAGGTAATTACAAATATTGGAGGGACGTCTTCCATTAATATTTTATTTCCTTCATTGACAAAGTTCTGCTTGACTTGTATCTTCTGCTTGTCAGTTCTTGGTTGAGACAAGTTCATTTAAAACGCTTTTAAACTAAAATAAACTTGATTTTGATATCTGTTTTTAATCTGCACATTGTGATTTCTGGCCATTCTGTTCAATTTTATCCATTCCTTTTAAGAGTGCGTTGAAAATGTATAGCAGATTTTTAAGCATCTCCTTATTGTCTCTAATTGTTTGTTTTCATGTTATTTGAATCCTCCTTCTGTAGATTGTTTGGACGAGGTCATCAGTTTCTCCATGACATTACCAATGTAAAGTTTTTCAAGTGATCTATTTTTTTCCGTATAATAGTATGGAAACAAAAATCACGCTGTGGATCAATTGCGGAGAGTCTAGACCTATCATTAAGAGAAGGAAAAAATTTGATTAGAAAATCTTCATGACTTGTCTCCTTTAGGTTTTATTATTAACTTACCGAGCTGTTTGGCTCTTCTGTTAAGGGTATTACTGTGAAAACATGTATAATTTATTATGGATTGCTATTGTACAGCTTGGCTTGACCTCAGGTCTGCCTCTATTTGGAAAAGTAGCCTTTTGTCTCATAATCCAATGATCAGAAGTGGTTTTTGTGGTCTATCCTGCTGACAGACACAAAATAATTGTCAAAAAGGGTTTTGGTAACTATGTTTCCCTGAGTATAGTTTATGGGATAAAAATATCGTGACAAAGTAAAGCAAAGAAATAAATGTAAAAACTTGCCATTGGTCTTGTCTCATTAAGCGGGAAAAGCGTTAGTTACATTAAGGTTGATAATTTTTGCAGGTGCAAATTTTTAAAATTATGCGGCTATTGTATTGAAATCACAGAAAATAATTCCCATGAATATTTTTAAATATCATTTTTCCGAAATCTATTGTGGCATAAAGTCATTACAAATTATGAGATTTGGTAAGGAACAGGTGCCAACTGTCATATCTTTTTTAATAGATTTTATCAGTCCCTGCCAACAAACTTATCTTAATTTTTTTATCCTACTTTTTCCAGTATTAGAGTAATTGCACTTTATTTTGCTGAAAAACGGTTTTTTTTGTCTGTAGCATTAACATTTACCTTGTATTTTGTTACCAAAAATTTGTTACTTACCTTCCACTTTATTTCTTTATTCAATACATAAAGGAAAAAAGGTAACACCTCTACTCTCTTTGGCTTTATATAATGCTTGTAAACCTTTGCAAAATGACATAATTGATCACCGATTTGGGAGCTCAAACTTTGAATTGTCATTACTAAAGTGCTTCTACGATAATTGTTTGATGCCAATATACTGTTACCCTAAATCTCGCTTTGGAGAAATAACAAATCTTCGAAAGCAAGTCATTCGTGATGGAGAATATATCCCATTGGTTGTTGTTACTATTAATTACTTTCTATCGGTCAACGTATCATTTGATGGGTGGAGACCAAGATTTGCAACACCAAACATGACAATTATGAACGACGTCTTACAAAGAAGATGAGAATAAACTTAAAAAAGAATCTCCCTTACTTAGAATGGAATAGAATGTCTTTTTTTACCTTTTCAAAATAAATAAAACAATTGCATTTAATTTTGATCAAGCACAAATTATCCCTAAATATGTAGTCGCAATAAAATGAGTGAAAAATAGCCTCTTACAGGACTAAAGTAGTAAGTGCATTCCTGATTTTCTTTGTTAAAGGCTTAAGAATATTAAATATTGTTTTCAGAAAACTGCACTGATTGGTGCAAATTATTCTATTGGCACTTAATGCAAAAGAAGAGATCTTTGTGAACACTTTTAGAGAAGCAATGGAGAACGATACAATCTGGCTCTACTATATGCAGGTATCATACTAAATTGTTAAAAAATGAATAAAAATGGCCTTTGTCTATTAAAAAGATGACTTGAATAGCAACATATTGATTTAAGACAAAGACTGGATCAAAAGGCAAGGAAAATTTTATTGTACGAAACAAGTGAATGTATTAGGTTAAAACTCTGTGAAAGAAATCAGCCACAAAGATGGTGCTGTTGGCACCACTGCCATTCTTCCTATTGCAGGGACATTAATCGTTGACAATATCTTTACTATTCGTAGATATTCTAGTAAATTGTCAAGCGTGAATTTGAAGTGTACATTTTCAATAAAAAATGTGAATTGAACATCAACACATCGATTTAAGAAACGTTTTCGGAAAACTAAAATGATAAAAAGAAGCGCAAGAATCTCTTATTCTAGAATCAGTAAATTAATTATGCCTGTAGACACCTTACAGGAAGCAAAATTTGGTTTCAAGGTTGCCACACCCAGGGGTAATAGTAGGAATAGTAGGAATTCTCCAGATATATTTGACGGGGATCAATTTGGATACTCTTGTGAGATGTCATGACTTTTCTATTCCTTTCTATCTTTGTCTTATCCACAAGGACTCCCTTTTCAACATGCATGGCTTTTCTGTGTACCTTTAACACACATTATCATTAGCTCATTGATCCAAATCACAAGCTGATTTGGATCAACCTAACATTTGCTTCTAGTTTCACTTTACACTATTCTAGCTACTGTACTGTACACTACTGTGCACTTCTTTTTACCATTTAGAGCCTTTACAGGATTTTTCTGTGGTCATTTTGTTCTGTGATATATCGACAGAGCTTTCATGCAGCATCCCTAAACCAATATTTTTGTGGGAACCTTAACCCCTATCATCGGGGCTAAATTGTTTATTCTTTTGTCACAGATGCTGCCAGAGTACAAGCTTTATCTGTATCACAGGGCTTACCAAAACGTGTTTACTTGCCTTAAGAGATCTGTAGGGTCTGCGAACTAGTTCTCAAACAGAGCTATCTTTCTATTTGGTCATTATTTAACGGACCTTAAGTCCTAAAATTATCTTTGAATAAAGGAACATTTTGATACAGCTGATCATCCATGCAGTAGTTATTGCTAAGGGTTCTGTCCCTTGTTCTAATTTTATTTCTACTATTAAAAAATGATCTGCACTATCATATCCTTTCATAACCAGGTTTATTTAGCGACGAGACTACTTTTATTCCTGCTGAGAAACCCACAGCTCTTCGGCAAAGTTAGAATGGCGAATAATCTCGAGAATGACCTTCTTCCATATAAATCTTATACTCGATTTCGCCATCCAATCAATCCTAATTTCTGTAACTTTTACGTTTTACTGACCTTAGAAACTTGTTATGAAGAACTGAGTTTCACAAAATTGGAATTTACTCAGTTAATCCAAAATTTAGTTTAACAATATAATATTACTAGGATTAGACGACCCCCCTACTAACATGTTTATTGAAATAATCACTTAATTTGATATTAGCAGGAGGGTAGTGTCCTGCTGGCTCACTCGCAACTTTTTCTTTCTTGAGCAGGCAGGTTCTTGCACTCCCCCACCGTTAGGGGCTTGGGACCCTCATGCCTCTCCACTCTCATGGAAAGACATTGTTGGTTAGTGCAACTGCATTTTTCTGGCCAACCAATTCCCTCAGTTTAGCAGCACTGCTTACAGTCTTCTTTCTTTCATTCATCAGAGATTTCAAAGCTGATCCAAGGTCAGAGTGGCTTTCTCTAGCAAAAGTTTGAATGCAAGTTGCTGACAACAGAGCATTTGCGACTGCATTGACATAGCAGAAGTTTTGGCCACTGTTTTCAAGCTTGATTCCTATCTGCTGTGCTTCTGATCCTTTAAGCTTATCAAGAAGTTCTCTCAGTTTTGACAGCGGACGCTCTGGGTTCATGTCAAAGATCCTGATGGCAATTTTTTGGCATTTGACATCCAAACTTTTTTTGACTTGCAATGTCTAAATCTCTAAGAAGCATTTCCATAGTATCTTTTGGCAGTGCTCTCAATGCAGCATGAATTGGGTGGCTCATCTTCAGCAGTTTGGAAAGCCTAAGTACCTCTGCCTTTTTGTTTTTATTCCCTTTCAACTTTCCCCCTATTTTTGAGAGGCCATGGCTTACTTCTTCACGGGACATTCCTTTAGTGCAAACTGAAATATCAGGCTGATTACCAGCTGACAACAGAACTTTTCTGTTTAGTACTTTCTGGAATAGGATTCAAACTCCTTTTCTTTCCTGCAAAAAGGTAGTTATCCATGAGAGATGGAGGTAGTCCCACCCCTTGCCACACTGAAACAATATATTTTTGTGTCCCATGCAAGCATGTAGAAAAGAAGCCTTAAAAGCACAGAAGGTACTAGATAATAAATACTTTATCAGTCTCAGATGTTTAGGCGGGTCAGATTTACGTCTGCTTTATGAGTCCTGCAGAGATCCTCATTTTCCGAGACAGGCTAATAAAGATAGTTCATGCTCTTGCCGTTCCACTGCCTTTTTGATTCAAACTTCAACAAACTGATTTTAGAAATGTGATGTTTGTGCTCTCTTTACTGAAGTTCCAAGTAAAACACTGAGTTCCGCAGGGTATTAATTGTAACAAATAATTGTAACGATAATTTCATTTATTACGGTTTGTAGCTAAAACATTAGGTCCAGTAGATTGTAAAGGTAAAGTTCGGTCAAGAAAATATACTAATATATACATAAATTTTTTAAAAATGTTGTCAGAAGTAGGATTCAAATCCAGGTCCACATACTACAGAATCAGCGTTTCAGACAACTCGGCCATTGTGAAGCAAGTGCAGACTGGGAGATTATTAGTGAAATGATAAAATTTTGTTTCATAAGCAAAATGTAATTACCTCATAACTCATTAACTACTGGTAATGTAACTGTATAATTAATAGCACCTTAATTATTTTCACCAAGCCTAATTCATGCCAAATTTCATGGTGGTAGCTTTTAAAAAAAGCCTCTTCCGACACTTCTTTCTGCTAAATGAACACCCACCACCTGGTACAGGATAGAACATAGATTTTTGCGGGAAAACTGCGCTTCATGCCAGGTCTGCTGGCTCGCTTCGCTTACCAACAGGACAATTATTATTATTCTTAATTCGAGCGAACTCGAACTGTGTTGACTAGTTCTCTCCATGTGTCTCTATCCTCCATGCAGTTCTTGATGTCTTCTAGGTCCATATTTGTGTCACGTTTGAGCTGGTCGATGTATGTCATTGCAGGTCTTCCTCTTTTTCTTTTGCCATGATTCGGTTCCCATAACAATACTTTATGGAGAAGTTCATCATCTCTTCTCCAAGCGTGTCCAGTGAAACGTAGTCTTCTGGTTTTGAGGGTGGTCGAGACCTTTGGTAAGTTTCCATATAGTACTTCGTTCAATATGTGATCCTTCCATGAGATACAAAGAACTTTCCGCAGCATTTTAGTATATGCACCATTAAATCTGTTGGTCATTTGTTTAGTCATCGTTCAGCTTTCTGCTCCATAAAGAAGCACACTTTCAACAGTCGCTCGAAAGAAGTTGATTTTGAGATTTCATTCCAGTGATGATTTCCATATTTTGTCTATCTAGTTTAGATATTGTCAAGCTTTACCAATTCGTGATTCTATGTCTTTTTGACTTGACTGAAGCCATGAACCAAGATATTTAAAATTATCAACATGCTTCAATTTGTTTTCTTGAGAAGTAAAGAGTTCACCATCTGATTGTTGTATGACATGTATTCTGTCTTCTTATAGTTTACATGAAGACTGATTGTTTCTGAAGCTGTTTCAAGTCTTAGTAGGAGAGTTTGGGTCTCATTGAAAGTATTGGAGATGAGAGCAACATCGTCAGCAAAATCTACATCAGTGATGTGTTTGGCTGGGTATGGGGAGCTTTGTCGAGGTATCAGTTTAAATTCGAGGTGATTATCTCTAGTTGCTTCTCTGAGAGCATAATCAAGCGCAATAATGAAGGGAAAAGGTGCCAACGTATCTCCTCGAAGTATGCCATCAACTATTTCAAAGAAGTCAGTGTCTCGATCAGGTGTCAATACTTGTGCTTCAGAATCTTTGTAGAGAATATTGAGGGCATTTACGATCTTTGATGGTATACCGTAAGCTTTTAGGTTTTTTCATGAGTTTTCCTCTGTGGATTGAGTCGAAAGCTTTGTTAAAGTCTACAAATGTCAACACAGTTGGTAGTTGTTTGCTTTTGATATCTTCAATCAGCCTTCGGAGGGTGTGGATTTGTGCAAGAGTTGGCCTTCCTGAGCAAGATCCGTTCTGGTTCTCTTTTAACAAGGGGTCCAGGTATGGTCTTATTCTATCAAGCAGTATCTTGTTGTAGATTTTTGCTGCTATAACTGAGAGGGAGATTCTTCGGTAGTTGTCTGTAATGCCAAGGTCTCCTTTTTTTGGTAAGGTGATGATGGCACTTTTCACCCTTAACTCAGGTTTGTCTCCATTAAAAATGTTGTTGCAAACCTCAAGTAGTTGTTCGTTTAAGGCTCCTGCTTTCCATACGTCTGTAGGAATATTATCGAGACCTGTGGCCTTTTTGTTTTTAAAAGCGTGGGTAAGAAGGAAGCAAGTTCAGTGACAAGACAAATACGTGATTACAGCAATATTTTCTTCACCCCACTAAAGGAGTCAGTCCAAAAGAGGACCTCTCTAATGTTGGAAAACCTGAAAGTTGGATGTACTTGTCCAGACTTCTTAGACCCAATACTGTGCACAAAATATTTCCACTCATGTGACAGGCAAACATGGAGATTTTCAATGTAGCGCATAGCCACTAGAGATTCGGCTGGGTGAAAAAGTTTTGGCGTCACTAAAATGAGCTAAGAAATGAAATGATTTGAGAGTAATGGATTCTTTACGAGTTTATAAAGACAGCTCATATCAATCAACATATACCAAAAATCAATAAAGGAATGAAAAAAAAATCATGGAAAATATTTGACCAATGAACTTCTTTTTGTCTATCTAACTGTCAAACTAGACCCGTCAAAGTGTAAACTGGAATGGTCAAATTTTGTTAAATGGATACTTAAGTCCAAATATATCTCTTTTTCTGAATGAAGGCTTTGTGTTTCTCTCTTCTTTCTTTCTACTCCATTTTTCACTTTTTAAAATTTTTAATTACTCTTTATGTTGGATTTTTGGTCAGTCTGACTACTCAGAATCATGAATTAGAGTTAATATCACCTAATGTTTTCTAATTTCTAATATTATTTCATTTCAATAAAGTGTACCAATAAGCCTTACTCCTACTTTGTACTTTATTAATTGGCTACTCTATAGTAGACCACCTCTCTTAAAAGTTTAAATTTTTTTCGGTTTGACCTTTGGTTTGTAGCTAGAGACATGATTTAGAAAAATATATAATATGATTTTCAAAATATTTTTTAATTTCCGATAATCTGACTGATCCACAAAAATTGTAGGTGAAAAAGAAAAAACAAAACAAAACCCCACACTAGTTCGTTAACCATTCAAAGTTTTGTTTTGTACCATTTCTGTTACTTCGTGAAAAGTAGAGAATCCAAGGTCCACGTGTGTCATTGGTTTTGTACTGCACGCTTGTCGTTTTATGTATGAAAAATTGAGTATAAAAGGTGACTTCGTAATTGTATTTACTGCTGTTTTTAATCTATGATTGTGTCAGATTTAAATCTCAGCTCAACTCCTCTTAGCTTTAGAATCAGTTGTTAATATATGCTTTTTACTTTCGATATTCAAACAGTAATTTAACATTCTTCCAGATATTTAGAAAGCGCTACTACAGAGCATTGAAAGAGTCTCGGGAATAGTAGTTGATTTTTTTTCAAAAATATAAGTATCATATGCTTTTCAGAACAATATTTTTAAAGATTTTCAATGAAAATTGGAATGAGAACTTTAACGACGTGAAAGAGTAACAGTATTTTAAAAGATTTGACAATTTCTTTTAAATGTTGCTTCACCCTGCTTTGAAACTAATTTGTCTTGTGTGAAAGTTAATGGCTTTTCATTCAGGATAAAAATATTAACAGCTCGTCTTATTCTCAATTCTTGTTAATTAGAATATCATTTTCTGTACGTAAAAAAATCCCAATTTGAAAGAAAAATTCCTTGGAGACAATAGCGAAGTAATTTCACTTAGTGGTGTCTTTTATATTACGAATTAGCAAGAGCATCTTAGATTAACCTATGTGTTGAGATTGAGTTGCTCACAACATTTTGATGTATTGGTGTACGAAGTGGGAAACAAATTAGTAAGTAGTTGTAATTGTAATTTGTAAGTAATTGTACAAAGTGAGTAGTATACCATGCCAATCATCAGCTACATCCAAGGATGGATGAACACATTGGTAAGAATTTACTCAGCTCTTACTATGGCTCCAAGAAAGTTCTTGTGCACAAGTAATACACTAAAAATGTTGTGAGGTGCTAAACCTCAATAGATTGGTCTATGATGACAACCACCCTCAAAAATTGAAATGTTGAACCCTGATGAGTCAAAATCCTATGTCTTTTTAAAAAGGTGTCGGGTTTTGACTTTCCCTGAAAGTTGTAAAAAGCAGACAGACAAAGTGTTCAGTGAAGGGTTTAAGATTTAAACAAGAAACTGTAGATCTTACCGTTATGAAAGGTCAAACTTAATAGATGTTTACATCCGATATTAAAAGCAAACAACGCTTGAAAGGCTACTTTCATCACCAGCTGTATATTGAAAACGCAGGAAGAGATTTGTATGAAAAGAAAACGACTGAAGGCCAGAGGGACTAACCTCTGTGAGGAAAGCGGGAGAGAAACTTGGCAACTGGAGAATAGAAAACCCCTAGACAATCCAAGGTTTTATGCAAAGTTATTCACGAGTTCCACTTGTAGAGAATCTACTGTACTAAAAAGTGAGGTAAAAATATAAAGGAAAGACACAAAATAAAAAGCCAAAAATGTAGCCACCAGAAATAAAAAACCCTTGAAAAAACTATTCTAAAAGTTTACAAGAAAGAAAAGAATTGTGGTTTATCGTGAATGATACAAAAGAAATGATACAAAATGCAAAGGAACGGAACTGTTACCAGCAAAAAAAAAGCAAGGCAGTACACGAAGATACCAATCATGCATCGGCACGCTCTTCAACAACAGCAAATGAGACGAACAGATGACGCACCAATATTAATTTAAAAAGTCGAAGAAGCAATACAATTAATAATAAGTGGCAATTTTGCAGGTTTAGAGAAAAACACAACAGAAATAATGAGATTAACAGTGGAACTGAGCACAGACAAAATCACACTGTAGTTAAATGAAATGTATGGCACGAAGATCGTGTCTAATGATTTGACAAAAACCATTTTCACCTCATTTCCAAACAAGCCAGCCGCTATTGTTAGTAAATCTCATCAAACATCAGTTTTCTCAACTCGATTAAAAGACCTGAAGTATTGAAAGAACAATATATGTTTGCAAAAGGAAAAACCACCACCCAGGCTGCTTTTATTCTAAATGGGTTAAAATTGATCATTATTTGAACTACGGTTTTGAATGTTTGAAGGACTATAATAAATTTTAGTGAAGATAAAGGATTTTTAATAGTTGGAGACCAAGAATTAGACAAAAAAAGCAAACTTTGGAACATACGCTGAACTAGGAGCAAACTGTTGTCATAGGATATAATATTAGTGAAAAAAATTTAATTATATAGAGTTAAACAAGACTGGGCCATTTCACCTGGTCTCTCCTTGCCCTGAAGTAAAATTTAGAGAAACGAAAGGGTTTCGAAAAGTATTCACTGATGGTAGAAAAATATAACCGTATCAAATCCGCTAAAGAGACTGTGTTTATCAGAGACAACATGTGAAGTGTATCTGATAATGAATTGCAAGGTATTCTCGAAAACGTAATAAATGAAAGTGAGGGAATAGGCCTGTCACTGGACCAAGAAGGAGTACAGTGCGACATTGTCAGAAAAGACAACTCCTCCGGTATGTCATCCGAAATAAAAAAACATTATGGCACAAGTCAATAAATTTAATTATCTCGACAGTTTTGAGACGTCCCATGATAAAGGTAACATGATTACGAAACAACACAGTGCAATAACTAAAAATTCATTTATGAGGAAAATATGTCTGTTTACAGGTCAAGTTTTATAACTTGCTTGTGAATACTTTCTAGTTATGTATCTTTGATGATTTCACAATGATATGAATTGAGAATTAACTACAGTAAACAAAAGATTTTGAACCAGCGGAGATGTAGTTCATGAAGAATATGGCTTGAGTATTAAGAATGAGTGAGATTACTATCGTAGGTAATGAGAATAGTTTAAAAAACAGATCAAGTATCGCAAGTAACAAGAACAGTTTTTAAATACATAAAGTATCAAATTTACAAAAATTCATTTATTGACTGCGTTATGCAAAGAAAACAATAAGAAAGCCTGGCAATGATTGAAAAATTAACTGAATGCGATACCAGGGTGCAGATCTATCACATAGCCTCACAACGCAAAGTAATAGACTAATCAGACTGATTAACACTCATCAGATATTTCAAAATGAACAAGGAAGACATAAGAGAAAAATCAGAACTATCAGAGTAACGGAAGTTGCCTGACACATATGCTATCAAGAATATGCTATTAAGAATATAACTGGAGGGATCAGTTGAGAGACAAACAAATACAAGACTCCTCGTAGAGCTAAATTAGTAGTCCAGAACAATTAAAGGTAGTTTGCCAATACACTTAATTTCCAGGGTTATTTCTAGAATGATATAAGGCTCTTGAAGAAAAATAAAAATAGTAAACCTCTTTTATCGGATATGAAAATATTACTTAACTATGGCTGTGGGGGAAAATTAAGACTATGTCATAGACAATATACAATGGAGAAGCCCATTAGTATTTACTAGAAATTGGAAGATGTCATTTGTTTGTCACCAAGAGTGACTTGTCTAATAACATCATAGGGAAAAAGAAAGTGAAAAAAGAACATTCAAGTTTCTATTTTAATTGTTACGGGGGGAAATTACCATCTTTCAAACATTTTTAATAACGTCTAGGATGCCAGAATTAATGTGAAACGCAGCGGAGGAAGGTCTTGGACGTCACAGCTTACTAATATCAATGAATGGACCGGAATGAAGTGTGGAAGTTTAGTGAGAACTGTAGAACATCATAAAACATAGCGGATCACTGTGTCTAACCTGTCATGAGGACGGGACCTGATAACCATGATGGGGACCACCCTGCTTGTGTTTACTTAATTCAAAGTAATGAAATGGAAAACCTCTTACAAAAGACCTGAAATTGATTGAGACTTAAGTCTGTCTTCCATTTGACAAGAACTATTTGCGAAGTACCTTACAATATAAGATTACACATTTTCACCAACTAAGGCGGTGCGGTGTCCATGTGGTCAGTATATTCAGTCTTATATCACAGGGATGGCAGGTAACTACTTTCTGAACAACATTTGTACACCTATACTTGGTTCTAGTCTTTGTACTACCAAAGGGCATCCTCGAGGTTATGATAGGTGCTTCCTCTCTCCATCGAAGGATCAAGCAGCCCGGTTACAGAGACTTTTGACAGTTATTGTTGGGATATTTTAACTGCAGCCCTATCTATCCATCCATCCATCTATCAATCAATCAATCAATCAATCTATCTATCTATCTATCTATCTATCCATCTATCTACATATCTATCTACCTATCTATCTACTATCTATCTCTATCCATCCATCCATCCATCTATCTATCTATCTATCTATCTATCTATCTATCTATCTATCTGTCTGTCTATCTATCTATCCATCCATCCATCCATCAATCCATCTCTCTCTCTTTCTCTCTCTCTCTCTCTCTCTCTCTCTCTCTCTCTCTCTCTCTCTCTCTATATATATATATATATATATATATATATATATATATATATAACGGTCCCTTACGAAAGTTTGGTTGAGCACTCTATCTGAGATGGGAACCTGTTGTTAGCGTAATGCAATGCTCACTGCGCATGCGTAGTTTGAGCACTCTGGCTGGATCCCACTATAACTCTTTAACCTGTGTTTGCTCCGGCAACATGGCCAGAGAGTTATATCTCAGAAGCTCTGTGCTGCACTGATGAGCCCAAAAAGGGCGAAACAGTACTGTCTGCAGATNGGATCCCACAATAACTCTTTAACCTGTGTTTGCTCCGGCAACATGGCCAGAGAGTTATGTCTCAGAAGCTCTGTGCTGCACTGATGAGCCCAAAAAGGGCGAAACAGTACTGTCTGCAGATTGAGTATATATATATATATATATACATATACATATACATATACATATACATATACATATACATATACAAGGCTTGCCAATAAGATGGCGAACAAGGAACAAAGTCATATATATATATATATATATATATATATATATATGACTTGTGACCTTCCTTGTTCGCCATATTGTTGGCAAGCCTTGTGTGTTTGAAAGGAGTTTGAATATTTTACAATTTGCCACTTGAAAGGACAGGATGCCTTTTTAATGAGGACAAGTGGATTGTTCGTTTGGATACCAAATACCCCAATGGAGTTAACACAAGAGTAGCTGATTTTAGCTCCCTATTTTGAGACATATTTTCGTGATTTAAGGTGTTTTGTTTGTTATCACGTTTCAAAATGTCAATTATTACCAAATCAACACCCTTGTTTTACGTTATGCTTTAATTATTTTGAGCGTTACTTTGTTACTATTAAACCATTTACTCGTATACCTTTTCGAGCTGTACTGAGGAAGGCTTTAAAATAAGCTAAACCATTTGCAAAAAATGACTTGATTTTGTATTAGTATATATATATATATATACTATATATATTTTTTATGTCTATTATATATATATTTATTATATATGTATATATATTTATTATATATATATTTATTATATATATATATTTATTATATATATATATATATCAATGATTGAATGATGAATGAAAACATATAGTTCAATGATCTACTTTATTGGCAACGGAGAGAGACAAAAATATGTCATGTTAATTTTATTAAAACCTTAATTAAATCCGGTATTGGGGATTATTAAAAAGTTGAAGAGAGTATGAAAGGAATTCTCAGATAAATTAAATTTCTTGTATTTATTTGTAGACAAATTCAAACCCATTGTTATATGAAGAAATTATTTCATTTAAAGTAAGTCAAATTTTAGGAATGACGTTAGAATCCTTCATTTCGTTATTTTTCCTAAACAAAGTCCTCATATTTCTCAATACATCTCTTGTTTACTGCTTTCGATTATTGATTAAGTTGCACCCTTCTTCAGGTGGTTCTCCAAACGTTATGTTTTGAGATATTGCATTTAAAAATCCCATCCCCAAAACTATTTGTTCTTGTTGCTATCCAAATACCCTTTAACACAGCTGGTTTTCTTTTCAGGTTATGTTCTTTTGTTTCAGGTAGAGCTTTTTTCATTCTTATTTTCACCGCTGTCTCTATTTCCCATTTCAATGGGATGGTTCCAAATTTTCTTCGTTAATTTTTTATAAAAAAGTCCTACTAATTTATTATTGATGAATAAGGGCATTTTTATATTTCCTTTCAATAAGTCACATAACTTACTTAGGAAGACGGCTTATTTTATTGACTCAACAGCAAGATATCGATTTTTTAGGCTCCCATTGTCTCAATAACACAGATTATCACAATAAAAACCCATGCAGACCAAAGTAAAGTTACAATCTCTTCCAAACAAAAATGAGCAAAATTACAACTTTAAAAAATGTTGAAAAAAAGGTAAGTAAAAACCATTTATCTATTCGTGCATAGGCTAAAGCCGATGGACTGGTTTTTTAAATTGGATAGTTTACAGTTTCTCAATTTCTCTTTAGTCTAGTGGTAGAGTTTCTTAATTTTTTATCCATACAGTCTATCGTATTACAAGAAACCCTCAACAATCTACTTCCAATCCTGACTACATTCCTTAAATACAAAAACTTTAACAACAGACACCCCTTTAACAATTGTTTCAAATGAATTTTGATTGTAGAAAAAGAAGCAAATGCTGTAATCTGCCAAAGAGACTTTCCAGCAATCGCTGGGATGCTTATTTTGCAACCCTTCGCACCTCATCTTTGTCACTGTTATTTCAGTTGCAGAGTACTGTTCTCCTGTTTGGAGTCAAAGAGTTCAATCAAATCCACTCCTACGACCCTCCTTCCACTCCTCTGTGGCATCGAACTTCCAGACATCCGGAGGAATAGAAACATTTTGCACCTGCGTAAACGTGGAATGAAAGACTCACATTTATTACATCAGCCTGAAACGTCTCCTTTAGTCAACGTTCATTTCAAGAGCAGAATGCCTCTATCTATTCAAATGCACATCCTGTCAAATCTAATCAATGAAAACATGTCTCCTGACCTATGTGAGTGCATGCTTCCGGAACATATTACCACCCCTTCAAAAAAACTTGCAGGCTATGACCCAGATCGAAGCCACTGGGTTCTCCTAAACCGAATTCGCTCTGGCTATGGCCGACATGTCAGTTACATGCATAAAGTTGACCTGAGAGGTAACCCAAACTGTGTATGCGGTGACGTGCAAACACCTCAACATGTACTGAATTGCCGTACAATAGGCACCAGAGGTGATACCAGCACTGTTGATGACAAATTTCGAAATTGGATGAATAATAACAAGCTACTAGATATTTAATTTTTAATACTTTTTACATAGTTTCTAATTGGTTCATACGAATATATATAGCGATGCCTTACCCGGAAACGGTGTTCACTTTGTTTGAAAATATGCTACTGGACCAAAGTTTGATGCTGAAAACGATGGTGCCAATCGATTTTCAAAGAGTGATGTCCAAAATTCCTATAATGGCTACCAAAATTCCAATATGGCTGCCATACCATTTCTTAACAAAATATACCCTTTTCATGTAGCAGGAGTAGGGCTCAGGTAGTTTTTATGCTTAAAATGTCAATATTTTGAAATTTCAGTATTAAAATTCTAAATGGCGCCTTCGGAAAAACCAAAATGGCTTCAGTATTATTTTATCCTTTGCAAACTGGTATGCTTGGTTCTTGCTAAAGATTAAATGAACAACATGTATTATTTTCTTACATTAAACATGTTCACTCCTCAAAAGTAAAAGTTTGAACACAGACTTCTATCCCCTCGCACTCCCCCCCCCACTCACACACACACTCACTCACCAGACCTCTGCCCTGTGTTGTCTACTTTTTTTATCAAAATAAGAAAGAACCCTACTAAGTTCCCAGGTTCCTTTTTCAGAAAACATTAGTATAGTCACAATGATCTTCAAAGCAACAAGGAATGTTGTGGGAGGGGGACTAGATGGGGCATTTCGGTGTGAAAAAACCTGATGCTGAAGTGATCGTCATGGTAACTTTGATTTTGGTTGAGTTAGGTGAATTCCTCTTATATATCTAACAAACCAAATTTGATTTAAAGCAGCTACGGTATATTTAGATATGTAGTGATGAAAACAGGATGACTGGTGGGGCTTCAATCTTCTGATGAAAACATAGTTTTAACGCTATCTGCTGTTAAGGGAAGATCTCAAGGTAAAAAAGTGAAAAGTTGAATGAAGATTAATGTGACTGATGGTCACTGATTTTCTAAAATCTATTCATGTCACCGAAGTCAGCAATGTTAAACGAAGGAAAACTTTTGTTCTAAAGTACTTCAGATCATTATCACCGGCACATTCCATCTGAGCATTGTATTAGTTCAATGCTTGAAGTCTTCAAGAAATCTTTTCACTTAATTAAGACTGAATTCAAAAATCAATTTTTAATTGAATTATGTTGTTGTCAGATAATCTCTTTAAGTATATACTTGCTTTACATGTTTCGTAAAATAAGTCTTAAGGCAAAAAACTAATGGGAAAACTAATGACGGTTAACTGTTGGAATAATTGTATTGAAGATGGAAGGACGTCAACAAAGTCTCTAAAGAAACGAGTACCCATTTTGTGGATATTGGTAGATATTGGTAGATATTGGTGGATATTGGTGGATATTGGTGGATATTGGTGGATATTGGTGGATATTGGTGGATATTGGTGGCTCAGTATAATGCCACTGACATACATGTTAAGAAGTCATATTCCAATAATAATAGTTCTTAAAACTAGCACCATACTTGGATACGAAGAACTCTTCACTTCTACTTTGACACAGTAGGATGTACATTTGGNCATTATCACCGGCACATTCCATCTGAGCATTGTATTAGTTCAATGCTTGAAGTCTTCAAGAAATCTTTTCACTTAATTAAGACTGAATTCAATAATCAATTTTTAATTGAATTATGTTGTTGTCAGATAATCTCTTTAAGTATATACTTGCTTTACATGTTTCGTAAAATAAGTCTTAGGCAAAAAACTAATGGGAAAACTAATGACGGTTAACTGTTGGAATAATTGTATTGAAGATGGAAGGACGTCAACAAAGTCTCTAAAGAAACGAGTACCCATTTTGTGGATATTGGTAGATATTGGTAGATATTGGTGGATATTGGTGGATATTGGTGGATATTGGTGGATATTGGTGGATATTGGTGGATATTGGTGGCTCAGTATAATGCCACTGACATACATGTTAAGAAGTCATATTCCAATAATAATAGTTCTTGAAACTAGCACCATAATTGGATAAGAAGAAATCTTCCCTTTTGATTTGAAGCAGTGGGATGTACATTTGGGGTGCATACTTCAGGGGTACTTACTTGTTCTCAGAGTATGAGGCATGTGTTTAGGAAATGAAAATGTTGCAGGTTTACTATGGGCTTTACTTTCAAGGTTTTACCACACCATTGCTACAATAAAAACAATGTTGAGAACGTGCTTAATACAGTTCTATCCCTGCTTTTAATGTTTTGACCAATCCATATGATTAATTGGAAACAATTAAGCAACATTTGTCATCAGTAAACAAAACTTCCAACTGAAGGTTGCATTATTATCGTGCAAAATCTAATACAATAGAATGACAAAGAAATGCTGATCACATTCCAATGGAATGAAGTGTCCAAAGTGACTCTGAATTTCACTGTGTTTATTTACAATACAATTTTCAAATGGCATAAAATTTGTGGTACCAGCTTCTTATGGGTCAAAAATGTTGCTAAGTTTTTGAAACTATTGCTTTTAACTTTGAGCGACCGGAAATTTAATCTGTTGGGAGCGGAAAAATACCTCTCTGCTGTTGTGCCTGAACTACGTTTCCATATTGGTCAAAATCAAGTTGTATAGTGTTAGTGTTTGTTCACTTAAGGAGATGTTACAGAGACAGTAAAGTTTATTACCAAAATTATTAGACTTCGCTTATTCAGACCACTTGGGAAACAGAAATTTCTCAATGACCGACTACATCGTATTCAAGATAGGTATTAGAAGCTTCTGCAATGTATTGAAACTCCTGTTTCCCATTGTTATTTTGAAAAACGCTCAGGAGCAATTGCTCCATGTTCCTATATGAAATATAGAATGCTTGATCAAATCTTTCCTCTGTGTATGAAAAGCCAGATTCAGTGAGTGATTAAAATATTTTTGGTGGTAACACTTCTCAGTATTTGCTGGATTGCAAGTAGTAACATTGTCGCCACCTTACCATACATGTCTATTTTTGTGTAGGTGATCTTGGATTAATTAAAATGCTTTTTTTAGGTTAATTTAGACTCTAAAATAATGATATAATTTGATCTCTTCTAAACAGGAGGTTCCAAAAGAAACTTTGATGGCTTGAAAAGGTGACACTCGATTGCCCTGCGGAGCTGAAGACAGGCTATCCACCAACAGAGAGTATTCTGTGAGGGAGATACATACTAAAGGAAAACTGAAATTATTCTGATTTATTCCAGTATTAGTACAGATAGACGTATGCCACGGGAACCAGCTGATAAACAAGTATTAACAAATTTCCATTTAACTTGTATGCCGTAATTTCTCTAATTTAGTACGGCCTAAAAAATAATTTTTTCGGGTATGCCGCACTAATAATTAGAAGGAATAAATTACTATCTTTAGACCACTTCTACCCTGCACTAATATTTAGAGGAAAATTTAATCCTTCCCGCACTAAGTCAGACGTGAAAAAGAAAAATGACAAATTTCTTTTTGGAATTCATTTTTTTATTTCATTTTATTTATTTATTCTTTGTGTTTTCCGTTTTTTGGACTCTTTTCTTTTCTTCTTCGATTTCTCTTCTCTGCTTTTCAAATGTTTCTATCTCAGGTAATACCTTTTCTTTCATTTGACAAAACAATTTCTCATTCGAAGAGTTGAAGTAAAACTGAGCTGGTATCTCCAACCCCCCTTTTTGAGGTCAGCAGAATATCTTCTTGGCCCATTAACGTTTACCTGAAATTTTCCGCCGTATTTCAAAAAGAAGAATGTTAATTTGGATAAAAATTCTGGTATGTTTTCTAACTGTTTGCCCATTATTTTCCACTGCTATTGCATATTTATCTTTGACAACAGCACCAGGTCTGTTCTCAGCGGCAGTTGTCATATTACTCCTGCATCCCCTTGAGATTGATAGATATAATAGCCCACAATGCAGCATTGCACCACAAATTCCCTTTCTATAATGATAGGAATTTCAACAGTAACGGCATTGATTAATGCATAATTAAACAACGAATCAACCATTTTTTGTCTAATTTTTTTTATGTCTGTCGCTGAAAAATATTATTATTGTTATCATATGTTCCATAGAATGTTTTGGTATTCGAAGCTAATTTGATCGAACGATTACACTCCATCGAACTTCCCGCACTAAATAAGAGGAAAACTGAAAATTCTATGGAATACACCCGCACTATTAATAAGAGAAAAATAAATTGTCCAATTTTCCCATTTTTAATTGCCGCCCTAAATAAGAGGCCGTACTAAATTAGAGAAAATACGGTATTTGGTTTCAGTGCAATTATACTTTTTAATTATATCATGTAGCACAGAGTTTATACACGTTTCGTAATAAATATTATGCAACATTTTTCGAAACTTAAATCAAATCTTTTTCTTTTATATCCACAAACATTTGGAAGACAAAACCAGGGTACAACTGTTATGGAAAAAAATATGGGTTAGTGTACCCAGATTAAATTTTTGTAGCTTTTGAATCATTCATTGCATGTTCGATGTTTAGATTTGGTGAGTGCCTATTGTAACACGTCATCAATTTTTCTGATTGTTTAGTTAAGATTTGAGTAGCGTCTCCTGATCTCCTTTGATCCACGTTAGCAACTCTGTCGAAAGGTTGCACATACAAATTTTACAAAGAAAGTTGCATTTGTAACAACTGATGTTTCACAGGAATTACAACAACGTTACTTTTTATTTGAATTCTTGTAGTAAACAACACAATTTTTTCCAACATCTGTTTACAACTAAAGTTTATATTTTTACAACTAAAATTTATGTTAAACGGACTGATCCTTATTTGAAATATTAGTTTTTTCATCCAACACCATATCTTATTAACTTCATGATTTCAGTAAATCTAGTTTTTTTATGAATTTCTCTTGCTAACTAATTCTTTTTCTAATTATAAACCATTTTCTGAAAACCATTATGCAAATGTTTTTCTGGTTAGAATTAATGTATCTCTGCTTGTGTCCTTCTCTTCTCTGTGCTTTTTCATTTCTTGCTTAGCGTTACTTTTCTATGTTATATGTGGTATTCCTGTTGGTCTTTTTGCAGATAGCTCTCTTAAGTTCAAGTCCTTTACTGTATCTCCTACCTCCTTATGCATCACATGACTAAAGCATCCTATCTAAGCCTTCCTAGTTCCTCCTGCTGTTTCTGTACCTCCTGGACATGTCCTGATGTCGACATTACCCTTTCTGTCTCTCAGAGTCCTTCCTTTGACCCACGTTATAATTTTCACTTTTGATCTCTGTAGTAGGCTCAACTCCTTTAAAGAAACTGTCTGGTATTCTGTTGCAGAGTATTCGAGATATTCCAGAGAGAAATCTCCTTTTGTTTCTTTCTGGATTTGGTCACTCTCCACTTGATTGCTTCTTAATGTGTAACCTTTTGAGCAACTTCGAACCCCAAATACTCAAAGCAGTTTACATATTTCAGCCTTTCGTCTCTACTGTCCATAATCTTAGACATCTATATGTTCCTATTTCTTGGTGTCATGACATGTCTTTTTTCTGGTTACCTTTGGTCACATTTTTCTAGATTATCTCGCTATTTTATCTCCTGTGACTGTAGCCTTTCTTCTGTTTCTACCACCGTGTCCAGATTCTCTGAAAATGGCAGCTCTCAACGTGGTTCTTTACACTATTTAGCTGTGACAATATCCATCACTACGACAAATAAAAAGGGGTAAACCTCAGATTTCTAATGTAAGCTCACCGTTTTTGAAGGATTCCCCAAGGTTTGAAGAAGACTACGACAGAATAAATACTGCACTTAAGAATCATTACGAACAAAGAGCTGCTCCTCCAAACACTTTATAAAAGAGGATGCCATCAGACATTTGTTTCAGTGATCACAAGGCCATGGCATGGCACATAGGTCATGACAACACATAGGAAGATCCGCCAGAGAAAGGTGTGATTAAGAGTACCAATGAAGACTTAGGTACATACTTACTTTTTTGACCAAACTCGGCATCTCTCGACTCTTTCTCTCTCCCTTCGTCCTATAAATCACCACTGTAGTTAGAGACTCTCTATCACAGTCTATATCATTTGCTAACTAATTAATGAATGTTCTACATGGGTTGCTAAGTGTTTTCTTTCTGTGCACAGGGTGCAAAAGAATAACGTAACTCACGTTTTCTCTTTCCTACCGCAGAAATGACAATTAAATGTTTGCATTTAGCTGCTATTATAGCACTCGTAGATGAAATATCTCTGTATTATTCCCTTTTAGTAGGGCGTTACTTTCATGAAAGTTATAGAATGCTCATTGCATTCTAGCATGGGTACCATAAACGGTGTTCTCAAGAGTTTTCATGAAAATACATGAACTTGCTCCATAAATCAGAACTAAATCAACGGCTGCCTGAAACATTTTTTTAAAAGTTTTTTTTAAAGTACGTAAGTTCCCAGCACTATAGCTATTTGATACTATGTATATGAAGATTTTATAATTTTTTTGTGCTTTCAAATCTCCTTTTTTCCTCAGAGCCAGTGAGTTAAAAAATGTATATATCTACAGTTTGATGAGTAGTTAGTGTAAAGTCACAATTCTCTTGATCTGATCTAAAGCTAGGTAGGAAGTCAGTAATAGAAGTCGTGGAAGGATTTAGCCTATTTTTTTGTAAAGTATTATGCTCACAAGTTACATAGCAAGGCACAGAATTTGTTTTTCTTGTCGGAGAAAATCCTTCCTGTAGTAACGGTTAATGATCAATGTTTTGGTCCCTTTCCACTGCATTTATTTCCCCACTAGACTCGAGCATTTTATTAGATATGGCCAAAACCCCTTTGTTTTGATATTGAAAGCAGTGAAAGTCCTTCTGTCCTGTAATTCCCTCCAGCAATGAACGTTGTCACCACAGAGACGATTTGAAACGTATAGGTATCAACCCGAAAAACTCATTTCTTGTCTGTGTCATATTTTTGGACTGATCAATTGACATCCCAAGACGTTTGGAGACCTTTATCCAGGGATCACGATAATAGCATTTTAGTCTTTGCAAAAAGTAATTTCTTTGTTAGATTAGTGTTTTCACTACGGCAGATATATTCACTGTATTTTAAGTATTGGAGGTTTTCGTTGTTTTGACGTGGTATTGTTTAGAGAATATTCCTAATTTGCTCATTGGAGTATTTAAAGACATAAGCCATTTCTTCGTCAACTTTACTTGTTTCAGCACCAATTTGTCTTTACCACCCTCCCTTAACCACGTCTCGCAAGGTTTGGTTCCAACATTCCTCAGGCTTTTCCATTTCCTGCATTAGTTGGAAACCATGCAGCTGTTCCAATGTTAGCTTCGACCTTACACATAATTTCATTATTTTCCGCCTGGTCTTTAAATTAACATTTATATCACAAAGCACTGGTTTCAGATCGTAGAAAGTTCTCGTAGCTCTTTCCATCGAGTTGAGAAAAATAGATATCTGTTTCAGTAGAAAAGTTACTTGCCCCAGGTAGATGAAAGATTTAACATTCTTAATTTGCTCTGTTTCAATATTGAACAAACTAACTTGATTTGGGGGGTTTTCATTATTGAAAACTTGAGTGCCAGTCCAAATCTGTTACATATGTCATTGAGAATATTGAGTAATTCCTCTGTATCTTCTGATATTTTTGCAAAATATTACAACATCATCTACATATAAAATCCATCTGAGTATCTCCCGACTATGGAACATTTCATTCTCTTTTTTCGCCTTTCATTAGCACATAAATGCAAAATTTTGTACCGAAGTGGTATACCCCATCCACCAGGAAAAGTTTATCAATCTCATTAGCTGCTACTTTGAAAACATAATCAAAGAAATATTTTCAAAAACAGGGGGATTCTTACCCTCCTTGAGAGCATGAGTAGAGTACATCGAAAACGATTTTCATCCCTTCTATCGAAACTGTGTTCTTTCATCTTTTTTCCTGCATCTTTTTAAGTATGGGAATTGGATGGGTGACTATAGTTTGTATATTGACTACCTTAAAAAGAAAACCCTGTGAAATATGGACATATGCTGCAGTAAGAGCAATGAACATCGCTATTTATGCTCCTTTGTACTTTTAAATTATCATTCTTATTATGATTATAGCATAAGTTATGGATCTATTTTCCCGAAATACAAATTGTTCTTTTCATACTTGCGTTTCATGTGCTTGTCTTAATCGTTCCATCATAAGCTTTTCTAAAACTCTGCTCATACTTGTGCCTATGGAGATACTTGGATATTTTGTCGTGCAACTCATGAGACCCTTTTAATAAAGGCACTTTAAGCTACAATGTAGCCATGCAACAAGAACCTTGTACAGGTTCAAATCAACAACATTAGAGTCATGATGGTCTTTATCAAGTTGTTGCTGTTGTTTTATTTTAAGCCTTCTGTTTTTTTACTTATCCGTCACTGCACTCGTGTTGTTTTTCAAATTTCTTGATCATCTTTTCCACTTCACCCTCAGTTGGTGGATTTTCATCTACAGCAATAAATTAATCTTCCAGGTTTTGGCACATTTCCAGGTTTTCGATTTAAGAAGGGTGTGTATTTCTTGATTTGCAAAATGCAGCCTAAAGCGATCTTATTGCTTTTTATTTAGCATTCCACGGATTGATCCAGTTTAATGACAGTGTATTTCTTTGTCATGGCAAATTCTTTCTCTGTATCTCTAGCCTCAGCAACTGTGTTGAGTTTATCAGCAAACTGCTTAAAGAAATAATTCTTTAATTTCCATCATTTCTTTTTCATTCATTTCTGTAGATTTCTTATCTGTCCATGGTCAGCACACTTACAGAGATCCTTCGTCATTCGATCTAGTATGTTATCCTTAAGCCTTCCAATTGCTACAAGATGGTGACCCTTTGGGAGGTTGTCCAGTTACAGAGGTCCTAAATATTTGAAGCCTTGTTGTTCAATATCCTAGATGGTTCTCCCATTCAGCAAATAGGTTCCAATACTATGATGCAATTTCCAGCTTTTCAACACGGTCCAGCTATATTTCTGTAGTCCAAGCTTTAATCCTATGTCTTGGCTGACCAAATTCACTGTAAAAACCAGGTTTTTCACTTCTCTCACACCCTTTCTGAATACCTTAAGATGATGCATGAATAAAAGATGCTTCACCCTGTATCGTCTAGTTTCTATCCTGACTTTGCTTTACATAATTTGCGTAAGGAGGGATTTCTGTGATGAGGAGGACTGATGAAACAACGGCTTGAACTACTTATCTCTTAATCTGCGCTCTCCCCAATGCTTCTCTATTCAATGTTAATTCTGTTAAGCAGTTTTCTACTGATCTCTTAATAACATGGACAATCTGCTATGGTGAATTTTGCAGGTAACTTGCAATAATTCAGGGTATCAATGTCCACTTTAGTGGCAGACATGAAATTACTCCGAAATTATTAGTTGCATTTCCCTTCTTTATGACATAAGACTATTTTCCGAGTGGTCATTTATAAGGGGGGTGGTATACTGAAATTAATTTTATTGTTCTGGAGTTCTTTTATGCAGTGGAACAAGTTTGCGTTTTCAGAAGCCAATCATATTATCTGGACCAGCAGCCTCCAGTTAAGAATGTTTCTTGTTTATGCTGAAACCAATTTCTTTGTCAAGACAACTTTTCTCAATCTGTCACTTCTCCACATTTCAAAGTAATATTGTTCGTTTCACTTAAGTTTTCAGTCACAATATATGTCAGAATATTATTTGTTCGCATTTCAAGTATGTTTCTACCGATCTAGACCTCTTCAAAACGTCTGTACCACCTCTAAATCCGCTGAAGTTCAAATTTAAAATGTCTTCAATCATCTGTTTTTCTTCATTATCTGTACATAACCGATTTTGTTGGTTTGTGAGATTACTTGTTATTGTGCTCTTTTACTTCGCAATTAATTTCTCTATCGTTATATATTTTTCTTATAATTTCCTTATTTCCACTGCTGCTAAACATTTTTTCAATCTTGTTGCTTTCTTCTGATCACCGAGTCCTTGTTCAGTAACGTGTAATTATCATTATCACTATTATTTTGCTGTAGCTGTTGGAAGAGGAAAAAACTAGCTCTTGTAGGATTGTTTCACAAGGTGAAGGACGAATAGAGCAGATGAATGTGTTACTTTTAGAAAACAAAATTGTCGACTCCTTGCTTTAGGTCAACCATAGCTTATCTATAAAAGAGTGTCTTTTAGGAGTCAAGACTTTGGAGACTTCGAAGTATCTTTGTCGTTGTTTTTATGTCACGATGAGTAACCAAAGGTACCTGTCTGACGTAGAAACCATGATGGCATAAATAAAGTTTTTTAAATTTATGTATTCCTACTTTTATCTCCCAATAGCTTATTGCTGGATCACTGTAAGATTCCCTTTAACTTTTCATAATATCTGACTGTAGCTAATCTGTCATAACTAGGGAACCTGAAATTTCGCAATCCGCTATAAAATCCCTAATAATTTCCCAAAGGTAGACAGCCTCGTATCACTGTTGAAGAAGCTGTTGTGTAAGTCTCTGGGGCGAAAGCTGAGGTATATAAAGTTCCTACTCGAGAGGGGAGTGAAGAATATCCCGCACTATGTTCTGAACCAGTGGTGACCAGATGGGGAACCTGGTTGAATGCCTGCATATACCACGCGAAGCACGTGTGTCTTTGGGAAGAGTTTGTTGAAAGAGAATTGGAAGTTTCAGCGACCAGGGTGTTAACGTCGATTCGGGAATCGCTCATTGATCCCCAGGTTCGAATGGATGTTCAATTCATCGCAGCTCAGGCAGACAAGTTTATACACATTTTGTTCACTGTGGAGAAATTGGACCTTCTCTCATCCGAAACGTACGATACAGCGAGCGACTTCTTAACTTACCTACGAGTGCTGGCTGATACGTGCACAGCCGAAGAAGAGCGCTTCAAAGCTGGCTTCGTTGCAGCAGCAAGCAAATTTGGTTCGTACGTAAAGGTTGGCAAGCACCCAGCACTACCTTTTTCACGCGCTGTTTGTGTTCTAAATCCAATGAAAGCACAGTGTCTGGTGCTGGACGTGGAGACACTGGCTCAGATTGGTCTAAACTAGTCAAAGCAGAAATCGAGGTATACAAGGCTGTTCTCTTCGACGACCAAGTCTGCAAGAAAGACCAGTTCTGGAGGGGCATGATAGATAGACTGCCCAACCTCCCAAAGCACACAGTCACAGCTCTCTCCCTCTCATCGAACAGCTCAGCAGTGGAGCGTTGATTTTCCACATACAGTTCTCTGCTCTCCTCAAACAGACACAGAATGAAAGAGGAAACGATCAACCAACTGAATGCACTCTATTTCAACCAACAGTGAAGGACCATGTGCACATAAACGCCCTTGTTATTCAAAGGACTTTTGCCTGAGTGACTGCGTTGGCCTCAAGTCCAGTGAATAAAAATAGAAACGAGCGAAAAAATAGAAACGAAAAAATAGATGCAATATTTCGGGTTCCCTAGTCATAACAAGGATCACAAAGAACTTGGGTAACCTTGTCTATAAAATGTCAAGAAATGACTTCAGATTTCTTCTATTAGTGCAACTTAAAGTGTAATTATCTTACCTGAAAGCCAATTTGGCCAAGGGCTTACTCTTCTTTCACCAACATTTTGTCAGTATCAAACAGAAACTCACTATTGTCACTCAAATGAAAGTATAAAGTATTTTTGGACGAATACAAATAATAGCATGAGTACTGAGTATGACATGAATAGATTAAGATATTTTAAAAGCAAGCAGGGTCAATGAAAAAACGAAGTGCAAAATACCATTTTGATGTAGGGGTTGCTGGAGAGCTGTTTAGCCAGGGTATTGCACGATATAGTTCTTATACTAAACAGGGGTATATCAAGAACCTGCCAAGATGCCTACAGTAAACTTTCTTAATACCTTAAAATGTCAAAGTGTGTCTGAATATCATGCAATTGATAAGAGTAAGACCAAAGTAAATAGCAAGTATTGTAATGCTTTACGAGATACAGCTGTATTTTTCGTCTTCCTACGAAAAGCTTTGTTGGACATAAGCAGGGAAACCTATACATGGTTTTCTGCATTATAGCAGGAAAATTTTGATTTGACATAATGACTATTGTTAGAAGGAAAGTGGGAAAGCACGTTGTAATTTTGACAAAATCAAAGCCATAGAGAGAAAAGGAGCAGAATACTTCTAAAGAATACAACACAATCTTTATTATATGACAGTCAAATATTTTTCAATTCTCAGATATCCCATAGTAGTTCTAATGCATATCGACTTTTGCAATAAATTTTACCGTTTGTTTTTACAGCATAAACTATCCATTTGCTCTCCGTGACAGGTAGTAAACATTTTGTCGTTAGCGATGTTTTCATCAATGGAAATTATCATCACTGTCACTACTGCTATTACTACTACTATTACTGCTACCACTACTACTACTACTACTTCTACGACTACTACTACTACTTCTACTACTACTACTACTACTACTACTACTACCACTACTACTACTTCTACTACTATTTCTACTACTATTACTACTACTATTACTACTACTTCTACTTCTACTACTACTTCTACCACTACTTCTACTTCTAATACTACTTCTACGACTACTACTACTACTACTATTACTACTACTATTACTACTTCTACTATTACTTCTACTACTACTTATACTTCTACTACTACTTCTACTACTACTTCTACTTCTACTTCTACTACTACTTCTACTACTACTTCTACGACTACTACTACTTCTACTACTACTACTGCTACTATGTCTACTACTACTACCACTACTACTACTACCACTACTACTACTACTATTACTACTACTACGTCTACTACTACTACTACTTCTACTACTACAATACTTCTACAGCATTATCATTATCTTTGTTCTTTTTTTGNTATTACTACTACTATTACTACTTCTACTATTACTTCTACTACTACTTATACTTCTACTACTACTTCTACTACTACTTCTACTTCTACTTCTACTACTACTTCTACTACTACTTCTACGACTACTACTACTTCTACTACTACTACTGCTACTATGTCTACTACTACTACCACTACTACTACTACCACTACTACTACTACTATTACTACTACTACGTCTACTACTACTACTACTTCTACTACTAAAATACTTTTACAGCATTATCATTATCTTTGGTCTTTTTTTGTGACTCTTTTTCCAAGCCCTGCACATTCGTAAGTGTAAACAGACCAAACCGTTACATTTATTTTATTTCGTTAAGTAGTAACAAAACATAGAGCAACCCTTAACCTCTCTCTTACTAAATATCTCATAATAAAACTATATTATTAGTAGTAGTTTGGCCACATAGTCATTTATAATAAATGCTTTCTAAATATTCATTTTGTATTCGCACCAGCTAATGCAAACAACTAATGTTACTTTCATTTGACATTTTTATAAATATATTTATTTTTATATACTCAATCTGCAGAGGGTACCGTTTCGCCCTTTGTGGGTTCATCGGTATTATATATATATTTATATATTATATATATATATTTATATATTTTATATATATTTTTTTATATACATATAGCAAAATACTCTTATCTCCCGAAGAGATGGGTGGTCCTAATAAACGGGGGGCGTTGGAAAGTTTCCTAAATTATAAAAAGTGTGGGGGGAACTTTTTGACAATTCTTTTTTCTCAATTAATCCAGCAAATTTTCTATAATTTACCATTTTCAGAAAATGGTAAAATATAGAAAAGAAGTATAAGAATGTTTTCTAGAATTTGATATCAATACTAACAATAAATGAATACTAACAAATTAAACAAATTGAACATAAGTATAAACAACAACTTAAAAATGAAATTGACTCGGCTTCTTCCAACGGCAATAACTTGGGGCTCTTGTATTTTACGAACAAAGTCTTAAATCATTCAAGCGGTAAGCGTCACCTATTGAGTTGTGTTCGAAAAAAATTACCATTAAGGGATCCTCTTCAACAACTTGTGCATATATCGAATCTTTTTCGTTGCTTATTTCCCAGTATTGACCAATATCTGGATCTTCGTTGCTAACATCAATATCCATATCAAAAGTTGTTTCGTCCTCATTGTGTTGAACGACGGGTTCCGTTGGTTGAATGGCAGCTTCAGCCACATTATCTGATCGCTCTTCTACTGCCTTATCCGCGTTATGATTTGCTGACTCTTTTGTTTCGATTCGCTTCTTGATAATGTGTCGAGCTTTCCAAAATTTTCCCCGAAACTGTGACATGTACGGGATAAACAATTTGGATGTATCACGTCTTCTTTATCGTTCGGCTGCTCCCTGTTAGGGAACGCCACAGCAGATCATACGGCTCCATTTGCTGCTGTCAGCAGCATCTACCCTTCTCACTCCCATCACCCTTATGTCCTCTTTTATGGCATCCATGTAGCGTCTCCTTGGTCTTCCTCTCCTTCTCCTCCCTGGCAGATTCATGTCTAATATTCTCCTCCTGATATAGTTCTCTTCCCTTCTGATCACATGCCCATACCATCTACGTCTTGCCTTCCTTTGCTTCTCGCTCAACCTCCTAACATGTGCTATACCTCTGATGTATTCATTTCTGATTTTATCCGGGTGTGTGACTCCAAGTACCCACCTCAACATTCTCAATCCTGCCACCTCCAACTCTGCTTCATATTTGGATGTATCACTGTTTTCCATAATTTGTTGGAACTTGTCCAGAAATTCGGCATCTTTCTTAATTTCTTGTAAGAATGATTTCATTCTTACTTGCTGATGAAGTTGCAGTCGAACGAGCTTGGTTTTCATTTGGCACGGCGTTTTCTACTTCTCCTCCATCAACATTGGCGCATTCTTCTGATGGAACTTCTTCTTCTTCGCAATCTAGAAGCTTTATCCCTTCGTCATTTCCTTTTCGCCTGACGCCTTTTGGTTTTATAACCTTTCGGATGACTTGTTTCAAAGTTTTTTCAGGGCGTTCCTTCAGTAGTTTTCCCCCAAACTTTACCATATCATTACCAACCAGAGCGTACAGCTTATCGGATACAAGATAATCTTCTGATCTATCCAAAGCGTTTGTTACAAATAATATTTAAGTCTTTTTCAAGGTAGTTCGAGTGTTTCCTATGCTTTCGAAAGCATGCACATCACTTCATCAGATGAAGGAGACGGTATTTTTCCTGGCTCTTCATTAAGTTTTGCGAGCATCAATTTCATCTCAAAATCACGGTAATCCTTTTTCAGAAAGTGGTGACAGCTTGAGTCATAAATTTGGATATCACCGGTGACGCCGCCACCAATGACAACAAGAACATAGCCCTTTTTAAGAAGGACTTGTCTGACTTTAGGCATCAAGTGAACGGAAAAGTCATTCAACACATATATGGCGTACCCTTTTTCTATAAACATGTTGAATCTGTTAGGTATTTAATCATATCCAATATTTGCTCAAGTGGGATATGATCCTTCCGGGACCCATTGGTAATTAATACCTTGTGGAGAATTGAGATGTGTTCTGGCAGCTTTACTTTTGAATAAGAATTCTGGTTGCAGGACGATTTTTGGATCGCTGCACAGTTGGGTAAAATAATTTGCCCTTTCTCTTGAAAGCATGTAGTTTTTCTTTGACAAATGTTTCTTCTGATTTTCAGGAATGCGTTTTTCGGCCTGCACTTCCATTCCTGTGTAGGGGCATGTGATCCCCATTAATTATAAGTGGATCTATTCCGCAAGTGTCCAAAAAGTACTTACGTATTGATCTAACATTTTGTAAGTAATCTTTTATTCTGATGATACGATCTTCCGGAAACTGACATTGTACTCTTTTATCCAGTCTTGGGTCCAATAGTTACTGAACTTCAGTTGTTCCTCTTCAGGAATTGTCTCTAGTTGCTGTTTTAGCCAATCCGAATAAACCTGTTGAAACTTTGCTCGGAACATTTTCTTTGGAAGACGTCCCTTAAGAGCGCCCTAACATTAATAAACCATTCATACATTGCCTCTCTAACTTCGGGGGCTTTGCACTTCCTCCTAGCATCACTTTCACGAATCCTCCTTTTATTAGATGGTTCTTCTCCAAAGTCATTTGCTAAGCATTTTTCATAGCATCTCTTGGGAAACTTCAGTGCCTTCACTAAAATTGGGTCATCATCTTTTACTTTTGAAAGGTCACTATAAAACTTACAGCGGTAGCAACAAGTCCTTGCTGTGGTCTCAGTTGAACATGTTTCTTTCGTTCGTAGTCATATCTTGTCTTTCCTTCCAGTTCCTTTACCTCTTTAACATACTTTTCTTTATGCTTGCATACAAGTCCTTCCAGTTGTTTTTTCTCATCTAACAAATATTGTTCCTTTGTCCTTGAAAATATCCTATCTCTGGAAGTAGCCATTTAATAATGTTGTTCATTGTGATGTTGTACAGTGTTTTCACACGCTTTAAAAACATTCGAAATTCAAAAATGATTCGAAAACAAAATTTGAAAATTAAAAGTATTCGAAATTAATAAGCGATGGGGGGGGTCTTAATAAGAACGGAGGGTCGATTTTTTTCTTAGAATAATAAGTGGGTGGGGGAGTCTATTCGGGAAATAAGAGTAAAGTAATGGGATAATAAGCGAGCAGAAATGTAAGTAATACGTAAAAAGATTGTGAGAAGGGTGTAAGAAAGGGGTGGTTTTCTTGACCCCTTAATACGTGCGCTGGTTCAAGCGAAGGAAATTCCGAAAAACGACGACTCTTTTCGTTAGAGGACTGTATAATACTTTATGATAACATTCGTATCATCAACAAATTACCATCAATATAAACAACTGTATTCCAATAATGAATACATATAACAACAGCTCCAATAATCGTGCTTTACAAAACTAAGACAATCTCAACCTGCAACGACAATCTTAAATTACGACGACGATCTTATTACAACGAAGATCACTCCAAACGACGACCTTATCACAACGAAGATCACTTCAAACGACGACCTTGAAGTACAAAATCACAAGTATATATGCGAATGTCTAATTACATGAATCACATCTAAAATATGATCGGCTTCATTGATTTCTAAATTTCACACGCCTACATGCAAACTACCGATGTCACACACGCAATACTGCCCGTGACATTGAACCTAACCCAAGTGACTCACTTAGTTCTTGCCGAGAACAATCGTCTACTTGCGTCAATACCACAGAGAAATTATCGGTAATCACGAATCCTAGATACAATATTTACAAACCAAAACAAAACAAAATAACTAGTAACAGGGGCAGTTTCCTGACAAAGGGTGATAAAAAAACATAGGCCCGATGTTAAATCGTGGATTATCAGTCGAAGACCACACCAATTATTTTTGGGAATTTGAAATCGAGATAACTTTTAAGATATGGCTCCGGAGCATCATTGGCCAAATGCCATCACCACGTTGGATCATGAGGCCATAAATGAAAGAAAGAAAACATAGAAATCTCGAAATAAGAGCAACAGTATCGGCAAAGTATGACAAAGAAGAGTATGAAGAAATAAATTAAAAGAACTTTATCCAACTATCCATGTTATGAGATAATTCTCACATGGGTTGCTAAGCCATGCTACCAAACAAACTAAGTGGGTTGTTATTCCACTTAATTTTCAATATAAAATCATCCCCAAAAGGGAAAAGTTAAAAGGAAAAAAAGGAGAAGGAGGAGGAGAAGAAATGGAAGATAATTTTAGTCGATGCGACTTTAGTCTTTTTTCAAAACGTCAAGTCTTTTCTCAAAAGAAGAAAAGCCAGTACCGTGTCTATCGAAAAGTTTATTAAGATTTTTCAATACTTTCTTCACTGAGGCACCCTGCTTGAGCATTCGAACAACTAAGCTTCGAACTTTGGGAAGAAAATCATCATAGAGAAGCACGGGGGACACGAGGGAGTTCTGAGGTAAGAAAACCATAGAACACATGCTCTGATATATTTTTAGGCAAGTCCGCTATCCTTACGATGAAAAAAGGAAAGCTGGCTCTTTTATCAAAAAAACATGTATACAAACATATCGTCCGTGGTGGTAATGTCTAATACAAGGAACATAGCATGATCACCTTTATGCTCACATTTCCATTGACGTTTCTTAGGATAGATATCTTTGTAACTATTTTCAAATTCATCTTGGTCGTTGATGCCACAAACATCGTCGATAAACCGAAAAGGGTTTTAAAAATTTAATCCACAATAATTTTTCTGTTCGTGACCGTGCTTAGGTGGAAATGAAAGTATTCTAGTAAAGATTAATGTTAGAGATAAGCCCAAAATGGAACTGCATATTATATATATATATAAGATTTAGTTCTGCGATTGGTTTTGTATCATCGCTTCTGCAGGAAAAAAACTAACCGGAGTATATTTATTTTCGATATGCCAATCCTTGCTTATTGTATTAAAATTTGCTAGAATTTTCAATTGCTTTAGAGAGCAGAATATCGGAAATGTCCAGAGCCTCAAGACACTGAGCTGCCCTTAAATGATAATATCTTGTTCTGGTTTTCTGTCTCTTGTTTGCTTTGGGTAAATTGTAGTTGTCTTACGTAATGTGTGGGTTTTCCCAAATTCCAGAGGAATTGAATTGGTAATAGCAATAATAGTTGAAACTTCAATTTCAAGTCAAATATTAACAATCGCTTTCTAGATCCAAATGACGATAGTTAGATCCGTTATTACCACTATCGTTACAGTAATCATCATTATCGGCATCAAGATAACAGTTCTTTCGTAAATTCAAACTGTCATATTTTGCGAAAGGACAAACAAAAACACTTCCAAATCCACGGTAAAGAATATCCACGAAGTCAATATTTCATTTTACAAAGAAAACAAAATTAGTCTTTGTGGGAGCGGGTTTTGTAAAATGGATGTTCTGTATGTTAGCTGTCTGTTCTCAAGGTTTAACGATCGACCACGAGAATCACAACAGCTTTGTTTTCTTATTTAATCCAGTTTCCTCTCCTAATTAAAAACATCTCTTTCAGTACAAATGTAAAAGACAGTCTAAGCAGTTCTTAAAGAGACCTGCATATTATTCCTGCTCAGGAGCCTTATTGGATTTATTACAGGCAATATCTAGAACGTATAATAAATTTATTTAACTTACGTAACCATGCAGCTGAGGTCACAGTATGTAAAAGACGAAGATTTTTGGGGAATAATTTGTGTTCCTCACTGCGACCTGTGGTGAATTCAGGTGTGAGTGTGTCAGTCCAACCAAATGTCCTTTCCTGTTGATCTAAATCAGATCGAACCTCAAGATCAAAATTCTGAGCTTCAAATTTTCAAATGCTCCAGTTTCTCATGACTGGCGTATTACTTCTCGGTTAGAACAATGACAATTTTGAAGGATAATGGCTATGGTTAGCTATGGAAACGAACTCGCGGCCTTTTCCCAACGGAATTGTGATTACACCTGCGTTCTCGCTCAGTTATCATCAGCGCGTGTTCAATTTTTTTGTAACTCTCGTATTCCAACTCAATTCTGACTGCCGTATCTTAGTTCTACCTAAGTTTATTTTGTTTTTACCATTTTTAATACTTACTGTTAATTAAATGATTAGTTGGGTTTCGCATATTTTCCCACTGATCAATCTAATATCGTGTTAATTACATTCCCTGTTGTTCTAAAATCCTATTGTTTACTTTTTACAATAAAATCCGTTTAACTTTTTATTTAAATATCAAAATTGTGATGTAAAATCACTTTTCTCTACACGATCAGCTAGAAATAATGCCATTTACTATTTTGGTAGTTCATGTCAATTTATTTTTTGATATCTTCTACTGATTTGATTACTCGAAGCTTAAGACAATAAATTAAAACTTTAGGATCTGTATCACTGTCAATGTTTACAGCTCCTGGTTGTGGGAGAAGAAATTTTTCAGTTTTAGAATGAACACAAGGACACACTTGACAAATCAACTCCTTTGTCTACTTTTTCTTTATCGTTATCTAAAAATCTCTATTAAAATAACGTTCATTTTGGTCGATAATTATTTTGCTGGCCCTCAAAGAATAATAAAGCTGAAAGTAAGTGTGTTGTTTATTCAATGCTGAATACAAAGAGACGATCGAGGAAGCGCTCCAATTCTTTGCAACAGGCTGAGGAAAGACCGTCACTTTTGTTGACTGGCTGTCTAAACAATTTTAAACTATATACAAATTCATTTTGCTTCCAAAGAGGAGGTGATGAAAATTGAATGTGAATTGACCCTAATGTTTTTAAATTAAAGATAGACCTAGTTCGGCCAATTATTTTGAACTGATTTATCTCGACATTTTCACTGTATTACAGGTTTAGCAACAAATGCCGTGAATCATATGTCACAATTTTGCTTGTAAATTTGCATTGCCTTTTTGGTTGCGGGAAATACGGGATTTTTCTGTAAAAACACTGAGCACGTTCTGTTTTATTCTGTCTTTCAACCTCAAGGATGTAAGGCCTACGTACCCGGCATCACACTGGCGCTTAAGCTTATACAGAAAACATACTTAAAGTTTTGGCAGGCAAGACACCCTTTGTGGGCGAAGAAAGAATGTTTCGCGATGTAAAAATAACTTTAGGTGCAGTAGAAAGATGACATTTAGGAGCTTCCCTCGTTATTTTCAGTTTTGAAGCAGAAACCAGTCATATCCTGCCGCCTTTGGTCCAGTTAAGCGAAACAGCTTTTGACGAGAATAAATGTTATTTTTTATAGCGACTTTTAGCTTTTGTACCACTAACCGCATACTTATTGCATTTCTGTTTTATCCTTGTGTCTGTGTCGGCGTATTTCTCCTTGTATTTTATTTGAACCATGACTCAGGAGATGGAATCTTGCATGATGAACCGATAATAAGTTCTCATTACTTATTTGGTGCCCTCCCCAGTTTTTCCATCCTTTCTTTTGCTTTTTTGCCTTTAACGTTAAGAGCCATACAAGGCATAAAACCACGAAGTTTATGAAACTGGAAAGAAAGTACCCAAAAAATTAGTTAAGGCACATTTCATCAATGAGACAAAGATTGAAGGGTACCAGCAAGGGAAACAGCAAAGTATAACCTATCAAGTTACAAACGGGTCTTTAAATTGGGTCAATAGCATCAAGATGAGATGAAAGAGGACCTATCCAGGCGTGACTACAGTATTTCATACACGTGTGTAGGTAGATTTATGACTTGTTCCTAAGGGGTTTCATTGTGACCAATGCCAAAGTACATCGTAGTTTTATCATTAAAGTTGTAAGGGACATATTTTCAAAATACATCAATCAGAAAATCAAAGATTGAGGTCACATATCTTTGTCTTTCTATGTTTAGTGCGAGAAATCTCCCAGTTGATAAAGTTGATAAAGTGAAGAAATTTACCGGGAAAGTTATCTGTGTAAAGAACGAAGAATTTCTATGAATTTTTATGAGGAGCCGTGGCTTAATGGTTAGTGCACTGCACAGTAACCAAGAGTTCCNTTAATGGTTAGGGCACTGGACAGTAACCAAGAGTGCCGGGTTCGATTCCCCGAGCGGGCGAGGAGAATTTAGAACTTTGGGAAAAGAAAAAGCCATCGGTTGGCGTCAGGAAGGGCAACCGGCCAAGAAATTCCTCACTGCCAAATCAAATGCCCTGTGAAGGGCACCGTCTGAGCCCCAATTGCTGGGGAAAAATGACGTTAAAACTAAAAAAAAAAAAAAAAAAAAAAATTTCAAATCGAGAATAAAACCTTGAGGAACGCCAGCATTAATGGAATACTTATTAGATTTAATTTCGATAACCACAAATCTAATAAAAAAACCCAGCTTGCAACATGTTATCGATTTTAATGCCTTTCAAATGCCAAGAGCTATAGCGCACCCTTTACCAGAGTTATCCATATATGTATTAATATGTTCCATGATTTCAGTCAAAAAGTCACCAAAGGGGAGAGATCGAAGCCCACAGTAAATGTCAACCAAAAACACCAAGGTTCTGCAAGAGACAGAAAAGTGAATTGGTGATAAATCGTTCAAGAATCCTAGCAATAGGATGGGTCATCTGCATTTCTGAAGACAGGAACAAAATAGGAAGCAATGAAGGAGGACGGAAAGCAAAACTCTGATATGCAAAGATTGAAAAGCGGGAAAAATAGGGCAGAAGTACATCCTTTTAAGACACCTGCAGGAATAGAATATAGATCAAGAGGATCTATATTCTATATTCTAAATTCAACAAGCTCATATATAATTTGTCCAGCCAACCCTGGCATTATGATGACAGAATGCAGAATCTAATCAGTTTGAAAAGGGAGCTCTGACCAAGAAACACCAGTGTCATTTAGAGAAGAATTGGGTGAAAACAATCTAGCAAATAGACAACCCTATTCTCTAAAGAAAATAGAAAACTGAGAACCATCAAGAGGTGCTAGAACCACTGACTTGCCAGAATTCAAGAAAAGAGGATAACGGCACCATGTCCCTTGCAAACTAATTAAGGCATGGGCGCAGAAAATGGCTCATGAAAATGAAATTATGAAATTTGTGGCATCTCGTGGATGGCTATGGCATTATATCGGCTAGCCATTTACGAGAAGGATCTAGAAAAGTATCAATTGATATTACAATTTCAGCTGTAAAGTAAAATGAAAGAAAAAGAATTCATATATGTGAGCTAAAACTTTATTAGTTTCTAATTTAAGGCTTATCTCCTAAGCATTAGGAGCCTTATGAGTCGATAAATTAGCATCTGATTGGATGTGTAAATGAAGCTGGTCATAACTTCATATGATCCTGTTAATTAAGGTTTTTAGTACTCTACCAAGTCCTAAAAAACAATTACATGTACGATAAGGCCATTAATGTTCAATATTTTCCACTGCCCTCTAATGTCTAAACCTTAGGCTGTGGGGGAGTCTCGTCGATATGGACCAGGTTCCTCCCTTTTAGAAAAACAATAAAATAAATAATAGATGCGTAATACATACGCACATGCTGATGTGTTGTTCTTGCTATATTAATCTTTCAGTAAATTCAGGACAGCAACGATTACGTTTTATGTCGCTTTATTGGATAATCCTCAAGAGGTGGCTACTGCCAACCTTAAATAACTAAAGCGGCAATTGAAATCAATCACTATTGAAAAGAACAGTATCCGGTACATGGGTACACAAATGCATGCGTACGTATAAGGAATTAGCCTTTGGAGGCCAACTAGTGCCTTAAATCGAGCAGTTTACACACCTTAGTAACCCGGAGAGTAACCCAGGGCGTTTTATTGCGGGCAGAAAAACTTAATAGTTAGAAGGATATAAGTCAGATGAAGCCGTGTCTGGTAGTCATGCGTAATAGACTATGACGATCGGATAAACATTACATTTGTCAACCAGGTAGTGGAGTCTTAAACCCAAACATCACAAACATTTCATGCAAATTCATGCTCTCTCTCTCTCTCTCTCTCTCTCTCTCTCTCTCTCTCTCTCTCTCTCTTTCTCTCTCTTTCTCTCTCTCTCTTAAAACATATATATATGTGTGTATTTATATATATATATATATATATATATATATGATCTTTACTCTTCTTCTTTTCTTACGTAGTCACAGGAAATCATCGTATGTGGATTTTTATGTAATGTCACCATTTGCAAAGGAAGCAAAAATCCACAGAACCTTGGTACTTGGAATATACACTGGTGGTACTACTTTATTTTTGTTGTTAGAAAATAAACAATAAGGTACTACGTATACCAAAATTAAAACTGCAAGGAACATATTTTCAAAATACATCAATCAGAAAATCAAAAGTTGATGTGACATATTCTTTGTCTCTCTATGTTAAGCCAGAGAAATCTCAAAGTTTTGAAAGAAAGAAACCGGAAAATAAATAAATAAAGGCAAGAGACATTCTAATAGCAGTTTTTAATTTAGTAAGGAGGATGACATTTCTGTAGCATCAAACAGAATCAAAAGGAAACCAATATAGAGAAGAAAAATGAAAGCTGGACCATAAGTAAAGTAACAAAAACTTCAGAGCCTTAAAAATGAGTAATAGAATCACTTGCATTGACTCTTGTATTTAAAAGTTAATCTATTTCTCTGTAGTATCTTGAGTTTTGTAGGCCCAAGCATGGGCTAAATACTCTTCCAGGTATGAATGCTTGTCGTAAAATGAGTCCTATTTGCATTGGCGGAATGGTCGGTGGTTCATCTTTTCATTCTACAGTGAAAACAATACTTGAGTTGTTGTAATTACTATAAATGCTACCATAGCGATTCAAAAGTAATTGCTTTCGCTTGTACACAGGTATACCAGTTCTTGAGAATTGTCACAGACAAGAAGTAAGTCCTTACGGCAAGACTTGACAAATAAAATACCTTGTTGTTGTTCATGCGTTATTGTTTACGATGACCAAGAACATCATGTGTACGAAATTAGCAGTATATGGTAGATCTGGCTGTGACGTATTAAGCAGATACGTGTTCACCAGGCTCTGCAGCAGTTTGAGCGCAAATTTATCACTGGGATTGACATCGGACTTGCACTACTTGCATTTCATTGGGTGGATCTTCACCAAACAGACTTTATGTCAAAACACTTTAACAGTCCTTCACTACATACCTTTTGACACTGATAGCTCGATCAACATTAAGATTTCTGACGGGTGAGTTGTGTAATTTTTGCTTTGTTACAAATTGTAAGGTCCCAGCTATTGCAAGCAGAAGAAAAGCACTTGATGCATTTATTGTATTTGTACCTTTGTGATAGCATGAAATGTGCAGTCGTCTTCAAACCGAATCATTGATCATGGTTTGTAGTTGCTCGAGCATGCATATTATTATGAAACTGGCTCACGTAACCGACAATTTGTCTCGCCAACCAAATTTTTCCATGTCCTTTAAAAAACCCCTCACAACAGACAGTGTTGAAGGCCTTGGTCAGGCTACGAATACTGCATACAAGTTTCTCTTTTGTTTCCTGTGCATCTGGTGAAGCTTGCAAACAGGGAAAATCGTGTCAGCTGTCCCACTGTTGTCTCCAGAGCCACATTGACTGTGGCTAGTAACTCTTTCCATGTATTAGTTGAAATGGTTAATAAGGAAAGAGACTTCACGGTGGGTATCATAAAAGAAACTTTTCCTGTGTGTTTTCTGGGAATAGACAATAGAGGTATATTAGCACTGTTACAATAGGTCCACGAGAAATTAACAAACTTTTGTATCAAAAATGTTTATTTTATTTGTTTATTTGTTTATCTCAAATATCTATACAAGATAGCCACGTCAAAAATATATATCTTGTTATCAATGAGGTTCTTGGTAAGTAAAGTACAAAAAACATAAAAAGTTAAAATAAAGTATGTACAGTATAAGAACATAGCATTAAAACCAATAAGAAAAATTCAATGGAAACAGAGGTTAAAAAGTAAGAAAATGGACTAAGTATTTTGAATATTAAAACCGCGGAGTTAAAATAAATTTTAGACCATGAAGAGTTCGCATCGGTTTGGGTCATGGTACAAAGTGGACCAACTGTATTGATTCAAGGTTGGTCTCTTGCTTAAAGAGCAGGTTAAACGTTTTTCAGAGCCTGATTCAGTCGGAGTTTACCCCGACCAGTATTGATGTCAACTTCTGATGTGCGAGCAATAGCAGGCTGTTTAATTGTGCTATCTTCCTGAAAAACTCCTCACACAGCAACTCCTGGGTGTTCTAATCGTTTGCATTCAGTCGGTCCTGGTGTCTGTTTGAAGATTTTCTGGTCACAGAAGTTAGCAGTACCATGTTTGCCCAATGCCTTATCAATAGCATTTGATGCTGTCTCAATACTTGAGCAACAGTTGGAAGAAGCAGATCAGTACAAGTATTTAGAGTCAGTCCAGGACATGGGGAATCTTCTCGCCTCATGACCATTGATTGATTAAAATTGCCATAAGAAAGCTATTCAAACGGCCATTTTCCTTTCACTGAGTTCACTACGACAGTATGACAACAATTAGCACACATAGACTGATTTCAAACCCTTCTTTAGTACAATTTCTTTTTTAGTTATAAATGATAGAGTTCAGTTTAAGTCTAAAATTGGTGAAGTGTTTGCAGACGTTTTAATTAATAATAGCTGACATATTAAAAGGTGACAGAATTTTTGGTTAAAAGTAAAACATGTTTCAGTCACTAAAAATGCCGTAAAATAGGGAACAGACATCATGTAGTTTAGGGTTCATCCCATTCGAGCATTTCGTATCTAAACGACTAATCCATTTGTCTTCCTTAAAAAAGCGTACTGTCTCTTTAAGTGGGAAGCTCTCTTGTAATACGAAAAAAAAATTCATTACAAATTTACAAGCATTAGACGCATTATGAACAAAATGGTGAACCACCTGGCAAACCCAATTCCCCTTGAACATTCTGAAAGATACTCTCAAATTAAATATGCAGAGAGAATGTTGTTTAGCCACCCTACAAAGTATGACGTCCACAAAATTTAGCAGAATAAACGACAAGAGACAATGTATCGTAAATCCGTCCACCTACAGTACACATAAACACCGAAGCTGCGAATTCCATAGTGTAACAAAAAGGAATTATAATTTCATCATTTAGCAGAATTTTGAAAAAACCATCCACAAGTTTGTTCATGATGATAATGTATGTTGAAATAAGTCTTATTAACTGAAAAACAAGGGTTTTTATTTAAAAACAGATTGGTTACAACAAGTCTATTTTAACTCGGTTGACTTTTAAAAACTGTTTATATTTTTTTCATTCACAAAAAGAATATTGGCACATTGGCATAGAGTTTTTATGTAAACGCGAAAAAAATACCCAACATTAAATGAACCTCGGGTAAAATTTATGCATAGTACGTAGAAGTGAATGAAAATCCAACAGAAAATGCTGATTGTTAATTGCAAGGTACCCAGACACAACTCTTAGTCACAGATGATCACGTTCTAACACTTCAAGGCCAAGAATTGGTTGATTATTTTCAAAAAATAGCCTAAATTTTTTGAATCATAGTTTAAACACTCTAAAAACTTTTTGCCTGCCAACAAGGCAAATCCTTTAGCTTTGCACACTGTTTCAGCCCCGCCCCTCTTAATATTTTACTTCCGCTACTCCACCTTTCAACAGCGTTTATACCTTATTGTTATCCTTTAACGAATAAGTATTGTTCATTTAAGCCAGTTAAAATCAGGATTTAAATTCTTAGCCAATCATTTCTAACAAGGTTTTGCAAATATGGTTTAATGACAGCCACAAATGTGGGAAGCACATAGTTTTGAAAGTCCTGGCCGAATCCTAGCATTAGAAGCTGCTCAAGAACATCAAGTTTGTTGGTTGGTGAGAAAATCTTTATTGGATTCTTTATATGTCGCTATTTTACTATATTAACATGATGACTTATCTTGCTTTTTTAATGTTAATATTGGATGGATGTGGTCATTGGTCTGTGATGAGCCTTAATATATCAACTTCACCAAGTCAGCTGATGAGTACAGTTGGACAAGTATCTTCGCCCAGACAAGAAACACTTCTTGCAACAAGAAAACTATCAGAAACCACTTCTACAACAGAGGCAATAAGTGTTAAGACTACAACAAGTTTGTCATCGACATCGTCGCACTTGCCATCGTCTTCACAGTCACAGTTACCTCCATCATCTATATCCAAATCAATTTCCTTAACTACTGCTATGATAACTGCCACTCCTAACTCTACGGTTTCTTGTCCGTCTGGTAATTGCAATGGTTCCGCTGGAATACACAACAGTTTAAATGTAATGACATTAATTTTAATGATTGCTGGATTTTGTTGGATGTGCTTCAATTAAAAAAAGACGGTATTCGTTTAAGTTTATTTGGAGAGACTTTTTTTCACATGTTGAGTTCTGTTTTCACACTTAATTAAGCCAACATCTTAACAGTTACTTCATCGTTTTCTGTTACCTTGGCAAAATCGCGGACCTGATATCACTTGTTAATAACGTTTGGACATAATATCAAACGGTTAGGATATGATGGCGTATTTACGTCTTCGTTGTAAGGGAGATGGACTAACACGTCGAATTATCGAGAAAGGTATATTCAACTAGGTACGAGGTGTCGTAATTACTGAAACTTAACGTTTTATCGTTTAATTTTGAAAAATTTCATGACTTGTTTTCAGGTAAAAGAAAGAAATTTGTATTCTACAACATAGCATTGTACGTTTAGCCAGAGCTGGCCTGTTTTTTTTTCTCGTAAGGACACAAACAAGAATTGTTAGTGCTAGTTTTGACTAATTTTTATTTGTAATACAGTTTTGTGTAAATGCTTACAGTAATTTCATTCATATGATGACATCGAAATGGAATGTTTATGACAAAGAGAATTACTGATGAAATAGCTCTACTCACTTTTTACCTGAATTCATTAATAAAAAACGACTTTGTCTTTTCGTCATCTGTCGTATTTCAGGACTAAAGCAACCCTTTCTCAAATTTCGTTTTCGGTTCAAAGTTTATCTCTCACTGTAGCCCATAAAATGTTTATGAAACCAAAATTGTAAAACGCAACTGACAGAACACGTGAGTTCTTAAAAATGACAAAAATTACTTTAAAATTACTACCTAAGCAAGCAAACACGGATAGAAATATTAGAAATTCACTTTATTGGCAGGTTGACAACAAGTAGCATAGATTACTGTACACTTCCTATTTTTATTTACTATTGGTTTTATTCCGTGTAAAGCCACAATTGTAAGCTAGTTTACCCGCAAACAACATTCCGTAACCAGAAGAGAGTAGTTAATATGAAAAACTAGAATTGAATAATAAAGTAAGAACAAGATAAAAATATCTTTCAGCTTGATCAATTTAGAACAAAAAATTAATGTTCCAAATATAGTGATTTTACTTGTCATGAAACACGTTTATCATTCGAATGTAAAAATAGTTTTAAAAAAATAATCTTTTTTGTTACTGTTGATTACTATTTGTCACGAAATGAAAGAGTTTAGTTTGAAAACTTTTGTTCAGCTTAACGATCTTGATCATTTTCTAAAATGTCTCTCTTTTTTTTCTTAAGCACTTCGCTCACAAAGTCTTGTTTCATGCTTCCGTATTTACAGCTTGCATTGTCTTGTTCAATTCATCATTGAAAGGCAAGAATTGCATTTTTTAATTAACACGCCCACCACTGAATTCGTATTTGAAAACAAAAAAACCCGGAGAAAATAAAAAACTGCCTCATCAAACATTCAACTTCCCTCGTGCATCGTTTTGGCCCTTGTGAAAATACAATAGGTTTTTTATCTGTCCTGTCAATTTCTAGTGCTTTAACAATTACCAAGTGTTCTTAAAAGATAAAATTGGTACTTTAATTAATTCGTTCAGTTATTTAATTAGCCTTCTTTGTCTTCGGTTCACTTTCTTATGCCTTAAACTTTATCGCTACTCATTTTTGCCGTATAAAATAGTACATCCCTCCTTAAACCTGTAAAAAATTGGTACAAAATACGTATAATGAAATATGATATTTTCTCCTCCCATTGTCTCTTTCTTTCAGCGGGAACGATCTGGAGCACTGGTGAAGTCATTCTATCCAGTCTACTTACATAAACTAATCAGTAGTAATAACTAACTTGGTTTCGGTAACGGGCTTTCATTAATACACGGACCCAAATAAGCAATGTGTGTAGGAACATCCCCCAGACAGACCCAAATTGTAGGTTCTATCATTACGCACAATCACCCGCAACCTCATCCACGCCATCCCCGTGTATGTATATAAATTCATTCGGAAATAGTTTAAAACTCAATTTATTCTGTTTTTGTGAAGATATTTGTAGGTATTATTTTAATATGCAGTTGCAAACAAAAAGTCAACACATCAGGCTGCAACTGACTTACAAGTATCTGGATAACGTCCTTTGCTAACCTCGTCATACCTTTTTTATGAGAGTATCCTGTGTTTATCAGTGATTGTTTTATTTTTGACTTAAATATATTTTAAATCCATTAAATATTTATCTCTTTATGTTGAGGTCAAGGGGCTGTAACATGAAAGAACAAAAGAATAAAGCTAAAAATGGTTCAGTTGCTATAATATGAAAACTAAGATTCCATAAAACGTTAACTGTTCCATTCGAATTAATATACTGTGACCAGAATGTACACAGGTCATAGTTTTCACGCTTGCTAGTGCTGGCAACTAAGTATTTTATGTATTATCACGGCAGATTTTTTCCTGACGGTGCCGTTGGTTGTTTTAACTACCACGAATTAAAAAATAATATTATACTCGGCATCGCGAAAAAGCGACTAAATTATCTTCCCCATTTCATTTTACGATTAACAGAGTTTGTTTGGTTTTCATGTTTCATTTTGTTGTAAATTACGTGACAAAAAGTTTGGAACCAAACTCTTTTTTTTGCCTCAGTCTAAAAACAGTGTGAAGTCAAAGTCTGCTATTTCAGCTCCACAACCTGATAAATAATACTGTTGCATGTATTGTTACAGCTCACTTTGCTCATTCCGGTTGTTGGCAGCTAATCAGTTGGATAAAGGAAACTGTGGTCACCTCGACGGAGGTTAAACAAAGATGTTTTCTTCATGAGTGTCAGATGGGAGCAGTAACTGTGCTTTGGATCTTAATAAAACCTAGTAAAATTACTGTTAGATTGTAATTGATTATGCCAAACAATCAACAGTGCATAAGGGCTCATCATAACCCTTTCTTAACCAAGTTCTGACGAGTAAACAGTAACACGATAAAATCCATGAAACGAATCTGATTTGCAGGACCAGTCGTATGCATATCACTAAAGCTAACTTGTGAAAATTATAAAATATGGATGAAGAGGATTTAGAATTCAAAGTGAAAAATATGTGCAGTAATTAGTACGTTATCACCCTGCATGCGTGACTGGGGTGTGATGTTCAACGATAAGTAACTGGGGAAAATAACGACGGGCTTGTGATAGATTTGGTTGGAAAACTGGTCTTGTTCAGAATTGGCATCGGTAACCATGATAGCCGTAGGTACTGGTTCGAATCCAGTACCGTGCTCATTTTTCTAGAATTTATGTTGTGTCCGATGTACTTTTTACCGTCTAAAAATAAAGCTTATTTGATACAAAAATGGAAATAAATAAGTCCAAGCAATGGCAGAAGCAAAGCACAAAAACGATTACATAACTTAGTACCCAAACTACCCTCACGCACAAAATGGTAGTGTCGGACATGTGAACAGATTCTCAAGTAAGGGGTTTTTCCTGAAGTTAAACTTAGCTCAGCAAACGATAGCTACAAACAGATGGTATTAGTATGATTTCTGTTGGGACGAGGTGGAGAAGGGGGGTAAAAAGTTGTCTTTACTTGTAAACGGCTGACAACAACAGTAGCGGATTTGGGTGTACAAACTAACGCTTATGGGGATCCTGTTTAAATTCCAAGACATGTACACGTTTTGATGTTGTAACATATCATTTTCAGTTTCATTAAAATGAGTTGTTTTGTTTAAAATTACCTATGTATACAGTTTCAATATGGTGTTATCGTAGGTTACTGAGAGTTAGTTGGACTGCGAGAAAGACTAATGAGTGGGTCATCCGAAAGATCCACTGTAAGACACGTCTTATACCTTTGATCACCAGGCGAAAACTTTCTTTCTTTGGTCATATTTGCCGTCGTGACAATCTTGACAGGGATCTGTTATTAGGCTATGTATTTGGTAAGCGAGCACGAGATAGGCCCAAGACGCACTATAATGATAACATCTCTGAGCTTTGTGACGGAAAATCTATTCCAGAACTATATCGAATGGTGTAAAGTCGGTCTGGTTGGCGAAATTATCGTGGAAGGCCACGGCATATCTTAAGATGATCTTTCCGTTTGATGATGATAATACAATTTTCGATCACGTTATAAAACTGAAAGTTGGAAGGAAGCAAACTGCCAAGGATTGTTTTAATATCGAACATAGATATATAAAGTACATTAGAGAATAGGATTTCGACTTCTGCTTTTATTTATTCCATCAAGGGCAGTCAAGATCGGAGCGGATTAAATATGACTGAGAATGGCCTGTGTCACCCCCCCCCCGCACTATTTTACTAGAGATAATTCCTCTAAATTCAAATACATGCTATTTTGTATTAACAAGTATTCAGAAAGGTAAAACACTGGTTGTCTGTCTAATGGGCGTTTCCTTCGAATAAAAAAAATTAAAGAAATATGTGAAATGTAGAGGTAAAGGACGGTGGCTGTAGAGAAAAAAACCTTTAATATCTAATGTTTTATTACCACAAAGAGAAACCAAGATCTTATTTGTGAATCTCATTATTAATTCTGCACTAATCACACCAATATTGTTGTTATTCTTCTTTATCTTTTGGCTGCTCCCTGTTAGGGGTCGCCACAGTGGATCATACATCAACATTGTTATCAGTTGAAAATGTGGTAAATTTGAGGCTAAATATATTTTAAAATCGCTACGAAGATGTTCCAATAATCTCCGAGGAAATAGTTAAGATTTACATAGTCATGCGTTGATCTTATTATATTTTTACATATGAATACATAAATTTATTTATTTTTACACATATATATATATATATATATATATATATATATATATACACGTATTTATGAAATGTATTTTTATTATCTATTTTTGTTACCCATTTATTTCTAATCTAAGTTTTTAGTATTTATTCAGGACGCCAAACTGATCCCACGTGTGGCCGTTACGGCTCCGAATAAACCTTTCACCGAATAAACTCCAAGCATCCCCCCTCCAATTGCTAATTACTCTAACCTTAATAAACACCGGTTTTAAAAAAGTGGAGACGAATTCACATCTGGTCTTGTTTAAATTCCATCCCATCACCAGCTGTACATTGGAAAACTAATTCACTCATATTTAGCTTTTCAGGTTTAGTTGTTATGGTAGTTCGTGCACTCAACATTCCTAAGTTACATGATTTCAAATAAAAAATTTTGTTCACGAGTGTAAAACAACTTAAAAGTGAGAAAAAATTGTTTTTGACCGTTTTTATGTTTCTTCGATGATTGTACTTCGCCCGTCACAGAAACGAAGACACAAACAATTTGGTGATATTTTGTTGGCCCTTTCTGACCGCTGTCATAATCAATTCCCGTATCGGCTTAACTTTTTTTGTTGAAATCACTCAAAGAGCTGGGTCATTCACTAATTTTTTTTTACGTCTACCAAAGATTAAACTTGAATTGACAAAAAATACTTTCATTTATTTGGTACATCTCTGCAAAGGAAGCTTTTGATTGAGCTGAAGGAGGTAGTAAAATTTTATCAAGAACTGAAATGATCTTAACTCTTGGTAAATAATGGGAACAAGTATATTTTATAAGTATTTTTTATTTTTAAACCCCCTTTTAACTTCTCACCTTGCAATGCGGGTTTTTCCTTAATTTCAGGTTAGTCGCTATTCTGTGTTATCGAATTGCTTCTTTCATTTTGACATTTCAATTTCAGCCTTTTCGCAGATTATTTCCTTCAGTCAGTTTCTTTAATTTTACTTCGTTTATTTTGATTCCTAAACAGGACTTTTTGGAAGAACAGTTTTTTTAAACTGATTACTATTATCATGTATAGTGAGTCGTAATGAATAAATACATGAATAAACATATAAATTATTTTCTGTCTAATAGTATCCATGCATCGGCCTTGTGTTGTCTTTTCAACTGAGTTACAATGCATTGATTCTTAATGTTTGTGATTACGGGATTGTTCCTACAGTATTTACTCTAATAGCGTTATGTAACATGGAGCCCTGTCCTTCACCCCCTCTACTTTTAATTGGTTAAGAACCAAACAGTGCGTAAAAGTGTATGGAACTGTAAAGGAAAGACAGAAAAAAAGTTGAACCAAGAGATGTTGTCCTTATCTGAAATATTCATTAGGTAAACTTTCATATATTCATGGGTTTTCTTCTTTCTTTCTTCGGCTTAGCTTTTACTTTAAAATTGCCGCAGAATATTCCTGTTCCACAAAACTATAATTTTTCTACTTTGTTGGTCTACCAATGTTGCTCAATTAGGGTCCTAGCCTTTCTGATTTCTACATATCCTCTATTCTTTTTGAACACGTCTAAACCAGTTGAATTGAGACTTTACCCTCTTTCTCACCGAAATTGGTGTTTTCTCTCACCCTTCTGTCTTTCCTCGAAAATGTTCACTTTCCTTTTCATGTTTTGAAAAATTTGCTTTGGGAAAACAAAAAGCTATTTAATTTTTAGTTAGCTGCACCTACCAAAATTTTTGTGTCTACGCCCTTTAATTCAGCTCAACAAAGTCTAAGTCCACTAAAATGAAAATAAGTACATATTTAAAAAAACCTGGATCCAACTGAATCAACCTGTTGAGAATCCAATCAACTTGCAGTTCCTCTTTTACAGGACACAGCCAATGAAGTTGGATATTGATCACAATTTTAATAGGTTTCCTATTATTAATAATTTTGATTGATAAGAGTAAATCTTGTGCAACTTTCTATGACAGTGTAAAATTTGGTTTGCAAGGAAAAAAGTTTAATAAAGATGAATTTCTATTGCAAAACGGGTCCATGTGACCAAATCGTACATGGGATGGCTTGTTTCTCCTTTAATATTTATTTCTACTGTTGATTTTTCAATCTTTACACTCAGGCTTGTAATTCAAGCGATTTATTTGCCCAAACCTTAAAATTTTTTAAAATTTTGAACTTCCCACACCATTCCAAACGCTAATCTTTTCTAAACCTGCGATCCATAGCTAACAAGTCAGTCAGTGAAATTGCAAGTAACTCCAGGTTTTCAGGATGAAATCTTCCAGGTCTTGGCGTTGTTGCGTAAATGAAAAAAGACAATAGGAGTAACGCCTGAAAAGGTTGACGTCGCAGCATCATCGCAGCTGTTCAGCATGAAAACTAAAACCTTCAGGTTTTGATCTGGTTGTTTCCTTAAAGGAACACAATAGCGATTGACGAAAAGCAAGAATTCATCAACGAATTAATAAATAATTGTAAACATCTCCAAACTAAAGCGCAAATCAAGTATCTTTGGTGTGTCACGTTTTAACGTACAGTTAAAAGAAGCAAGGAAATAGTGAAATGAAAATACATTTTGCAACTTTTGTGTTTTGGTTCGAATTTTCACCGAATATCTAATAATCTCCTGGCGCCGCCTACTTCATTTATAATTGTGCTAACTCACTTGCCCGATTTTCCACGTAGGTTTTGTACATCTGATTTTTTATAAAATAAAAAATCAGATGTACACCTGTTAACCTAGACCCCGTGTTCCTAGAAAAGAACCATGAGATCTAGAGAATTAAACCTGGATTAAATAATCGAAAGCAAGCTAATGCTTTTTAGATGCAGTAGGCAGAGCCCCCAGGAAAGAAGTTTACGCTATGGCCCTGGGCAGATTAGCCCCCAGCCGTAAATTAAATGACAAGTTTGTAGTAAACATGCAGCCACAACCAAAAGTTCAACCTTGAAATGGAAAATTATGGTATCAAGGTGCCAGCTTTCCATGTTTTGTGTGATGGGCACAGAACTATAACCCTGTCCCTAACCCTCAGAAAAGAAAAAAATCAGTTACAGAAACACTAGGCAAAATTTTAAATGTAAATTGGTTAGATCAGGGGCTGCAACATGCGACAAGTAACTAAAGATGGGCGAAAGCCTTTGCAAAGCTCAACACTCAACTAAATTGTCAGAGAAACACAATTGAATATGATCATCATGTACGGAGATATCCGATCTATGTATAGAAAAGAAGTAGCAGCCCAGGTTGTAAGAGAAATTGGAAGGTACCAGCTGGATAACCTGGGGAATCAGTGAAAGCCGGTAGACATGAACAGGGAGGATGAAGCTGATCTCACGTCAGCCAGGCATCTTCAGTGAAGACGATGAAATACACGATGGCGGTCTTGCTATTATAATCAGCCAACAAGAATTTACTAGTGAATTGGATGCTTGTCAAAATATGGTCGTGACAGAAAAATGTTTCTCACAGTATAGGAGAGTGATATTCATGCAAGCGTATGCTTCCCAGAATAAGAGGGAAGAAGAAGAGAAGGAAAAGTTTTACCACAAACTACAGGAAACACTAGACGAGTACAACAAATTTTGTTGTACTGATCTGGTGTTATGATTATGATATCATTTTTTCAAATGATATCATAATCATCGTGGCAGACATCTATGCTACTACAGCGGAGAGCTTCGATGGCGGTTTCGAACAGACAATGGGTGCTTATAGAATATGATCTCGATGCGAAATCGGGCGAACGTTGTGTGAATCCTGTCAGATCGATGTGGTAGTAATAACAGAAACAGTATTCTCCAATAAAAACATCCAAAAAGTAACACGGTCATCAGTAGACAGAAGAAAAAAAATTTGTATCCACCATCTCTTTATTAATGAAAAGTGGAGATTCTCTGTACTGTTCACCAGAGTCCAAAAAATAACCTGACAATAATAGCGACCTTTACACACGAGAAGAAAACCAGAGTCACGCCAAAAAGAGACAGTACAGCTGTACAACTAACGTCAGTCTGAATGCAGGACAGAATGTGGGACAGAATGTGAAAAAGTAGAGAATGTGAAAAATTTTACATACCTTAGCGTCAATGTAACTAAAATGGTTGGGATACTGCAGATGTAAAGAAAAGAGTAGCTTTAGCCAACGAAGACTTTGCAAGATTTAGCAAACCACAAATTTCAGCAACAAGACCGAAACCTCCATTTTTAGGAACCTTGTCGCCTCATTCCTACTGTGTGGATGCGACACTTCGAAACTACTGAAAAGGCCGATGGATAACTCACCACCTTTCAAATCAAATATCTCCAGATGGTCTTGCATTTTTTTTGTATGGGTCAACTGGCTTGTTGAAGATGAATCAAGTCATTATTATGTTGTTTCTGATTTCTGTCAAATGCACTATTTGTGGTACAAATCTTGAATACCGAATTTCAAAATAAGGTTTATTTTGGTTGAAAAATCATTATTGAATGGTACTCAACTGGACCAAGAAGCAAGAAAAACCGAAGATAAATGGATATAGTTTACGTGATTTGAATTCTGATGGTCGTATTCATTGGTCTAAGAGAGTAAACAGCCAATTTTATATTTTCAATGCAGCGTATGAGAGGGATAAAGCCAAAGCTTACTTCTTTTTATTGATCTTGCCTCTCTTTTTCTTTTTCTTCTTCGAGCTTCTTTCATTTTTATTACAAAGTCGTTGCGTTAACCATTTCCCCTCAAGTCACCTGGAATAAAACCTTGATCTTCCTCTCTTTTCCTATCTAGAATGCGCTTGTTTTTGACCAACTTAGTCTTTAGCTCTTCCTAGAGCAGTGTGTTTGATTTTGAGCCCTTTTCAAATAGATAATAGTAATCCAAATAGACTTGTGATTAGTTACAATAAACAAACACACACATACAAACACACACTAAATATATATATATATATATATATATATATAGTTGTCGGTGGCTTTAAGTTAGTAATGGACAATTTTCATAGTTCAAAGATTGAAAACAATCTACGATATTTGTATTTTCACTTTCTCCGAAACGGTTAGATTAAAACAATCGAATTTCAGCCTGTTGGGAAATCTGTATGGTTGAGGTTGAGAAAATAAAAACTTAAGGGCATGTTATCAAACTTTCTTTGAATTAAAGTTGCCCAAAAAGTAAAGTTAAGGCTACTTTTTCCACCCTTCACCTTCTTTACACCATTTTTTCACTTCATATACAGTAATTCGTAAGAATAAGTTCCCTAAAATGGTGTTGCCTCCGTATTAAAAGGCGTTTTTATTGTAAAATAACGCCACGAAGTAGAGTGTTTAAAAACCCATAGTATCCAGTATTTTTTTGTAAATGCTGCTTTTGTACAAGCTTGTGGATGCGAAGGCCTAAATTTGGCCATTTCTGATGTAAGGCACAATGTCAACTTCAAATTAAAAAATTATAATTACGGTTAAAAGGGAGAATCGATAAACACAATTTAGCAAGAATATACACATAGAACCAAATAAATGAGAAACACTGGTCTCATGAAAACTAGCCAACTAAAATGAAAAGCAGCACGTAAAGGCCGATTTCTTGGGAAGTTATTGCAAACCTTCAGTCACTTTTCAGAAGCCCGTGCTATATAGTGGTAAACGTGGACCATTTTAAAGGCCTTGATTAAAAGGAACACACTAAAAGGAAGTAAGATTCGGCTTTTTTATAGTCAGGGCTTTTCAAGCTTTCTCTAACATTGTCATAAGATTATTGTTATAGGATCCATATGGTAGCCAAACTTCATATTTTAAGATACACTATAACCTGAATAACTCACCTTGCATTTAAATTTTATACAGGTTTCGTTTACATAAGTAGAAGTGAAGCTTGGCAAATTGCTTTAACGTTACTAACTTTATGCATTTCTTACGACAGATAGCTACAGAAAAAACCTAGTTAAGCTCTTAGTTAATGAAAAACTGTACCTCCGAGTCAAATAAAGTTGATCATAGACACTGCTGAGACATTTAAAAGATTATCAAAAACATTACGATTGAAACATGCGTTCAGTTGGCCACAATGACCTGTCGAAAAATCTGATAATATGTATGAGCTGAAAATGCTTTAAACTGATGTATAAGAATTGCTAATACTAAATGGATAAGGAAGAAACCACTTAAGAGCCTACAATGGTTTATGTCAAAATATCAGGATTAGCTTCCTAGGAGATAGTATATAAAACTGTGTTTCTATAAATAGGAAGCAGCTGGCCAGAACAAAATTGTATTACAATAATGGCGTCTCTACTATGTCATTTGTTTAAGAACTGAGCCTTCAAGCTTGACTGCACAAAAGCAGCTCTGATAATAATGGAAAATGTTCGCATATGCGCATAAGGTCAACAGGTTAAAATATGTGTTTATTAAGGGACAAGAATAATATATGCCTGGAAGCTAACAGAAGCATTAAACAGAGTATAGCCTTGTCAAAATACAGTACTAAAATATTTTTTATAAAGATAAAAATGTCAAGATATACATATTCAAATGTCCATCCCACTCTCCAAAAAAAGTTGGAAACAAGAGCAACAGCTAAAGACGATTATCATTCAGTATCTTTAAAGAAAGTACAACATAAAGTATAACCAGCTGAAGAACAGAGACTAATGCAAACGTAATGGGTATAGCTTGGGCTCTTTCTGTATCCTGAGCATAGCTCTGATTACACCGTGATTGTTTTACTTAAATATATGAGGGATAGAAACATATTTTCATTTCGCATATGCTCGTCTACCTATTAAGTGGAATTAGAAATATTCTTCATTTCCCTTATAAATTTTATAATTTCATTATTATTATTGTTATTGTTATTATTGTTAATGCTATAAGTATTATGTTTTATTACTGTTGTTATCACGTTATTATATTTCAATCTTCATACAATATAAAGATGTACATAAACTATTAAATGATGCCAATGGGGCCTTATATATACGGCATATATATACTACTGTCAATCCTTGTCCTGTTAAGAAGTTTCTTCAAAAATTTTGTTTTTCTGCTGTTTTCCCTGTTGAATACCCAAGAGGTAACTGTATCAAAAGTATTAAGTCCTGCTTTTTTAACAAATGAGTAACCAAAGACCAAGTTTAGTTATGCAAATGAATTAAGTAATTCATAAGCACCGCTTGGTGCTTTTTTATAAAAGTCGACCATGGCCTTTTATCAACAACGTTTTTGAAAAAGAGATATTTCAAATGCATCAGTTTGTCGTTCCCAGTCCACAGGCATATCTAACGTGCTATGCTTTATTATTTGAAATTACCTATATTTCATTTAATTTTCAATCACCAAAATATGTGAAATTTTGTTAGTTCGAACGCTTGTTTTGTTTCTTGGGAATTTCTTTCTTTTTCTGTATCAGTTTAGGTATCGTAGTTATAAGCATCTTACCATGGTAAAGTACTTTTCTTTTAATTGTAAATTTCAATTTAAGCAATAAAGAAATAAATTATTTACTGACCATTCTCACGTCAATAGCAAACAGACTTTTTTAACAATGTTCTCTTTCAGGCAAAGCCACGAAGATATTTGGCTTTTCATTCCTGAAAGCGTTTAATGCTGCAAGATCTTTAACTTTAAATACACAATGGCTCTGTGTTCTTGTTTATTTGGTCTACTGTCTATAGTTTTGACAGTGATCTTTATCTGTTTGCAACAGTGCTTGAGAACATTAGTATATCAGTGTATATTCAAAGAAATTTCAAATTCAAATTGAATTTCTCCTCATTTGAGAATAATGGAGCCTATGAAACCAATTAATGGAACCAATTTATAGTGTAAGCTTCAGCTCATTAGAGGTCCTATCTCATATACAATTAAAAGTAATTAAAAAAGACTCCTGTAGTGAAAGCAAACTGTTTATCAGGTTTTTGGTTATCATCTGTCTTACGTTCACAGAGCTAAAGTAAAAACATTTAAGGGAGAAAAAGGAAACAGGTTTTACTACTTTTTTGCTTGGAAATTTGCCTTAAGCATTCCTTAAAATAGCAATAATATTTCATCAATAACACTGCTCAACAAAATTTTAGTTGCATTAACAAACAACGTTGTTTCTATACATGTTTTACACGCTGATTCCAAATATGAAGTCAGTTTTCCCCCTGAGCTCTCAATTTTTCGTAATCCGAGTTTTTCGATTTTTCGAAACTTACTCTTACATGTACAATGTACATGTACATGTACATGTAAGTGTATATCTCCCTCTGCTATAGTATATTTTTGACAACTGAAAGCATACTTTGATTAAATATTACTTTATTAATTTAACATAGGGATGGAAAGAAGGGCATGATATTGTATATAGCTCTACGGGATGAAAAATCAAAGAGAAATATGCACCTCAACAATGAAGTTAATGAAAAAGTCAAGTAGAGTTATGTATATGTACACATATAACAAGAAAAGAAATCGTTCACAATGAGGATTAAACCACTATACTTTAATCAGGAAGGAATTTCCTTTTTAAGCTTTTTCTTTTGTGAACTGAATCAAGGCAGTCACGCTTAATGTTCTAGCAATAATCTGCAATTATGTGTTTTCACATCTGCCTTGGTAGCGCTCTCCCATAATCTTGAGATCCTGGTGAAAATGCTCGCCTTGCTCGTCACTAACTTGTCCCAAGTTCTCAGAAAATCTGTCAAGATGACTGTTAAGGAAATTAAGTTTAACACTCATTATTACACGCCAGCTCTTCATAAGCTGACAACATATTTGCAACGAGAGCTTCATAGGTACTGGACTTTTTGTTTCCGTGAACGTTCTGCATTACACCCACGTACGAGAGCCACGCATTCTTTTCTTTGTCATTCATCTTCTTGACAAAGTCCTGGTCGCGAACAAGTAAACATATCTGAGGTCCATCAATAACACCTGCTTTGATCTTTTCGAATGACAGTGGAGGGAGAACAGAAACTGTATGCTGGAAGCACTCATTCTCAGTATTTAGCGCCTTTACAAACTGCTTCATGAGACCCAACTTGATGTGCAGAGGAGGAAATATAATCTTTTCCCTATTGATGATTGGTTCATGAATGATGTTCGGCATACCCACAGCCAGGGTCTAACGTAGCCGCCACTCCTTCTACGTCCAATCTTTACCCCGTGCTCGACTGTCCGACAAGCATAAAAAGCATGGGTACTTAGTAAGTCCGTGTTGTTTGCCAAGAAGGAAGTTTACAACTTTGAGGTCCACACAAATGTTCCAGTTGTGCTCGTGGTAGTTGATCAGATTAATCACAGTCTTGATGTCATTATACTTTTCTTGCAAAGACACAGAATGACCTACAGGAAAGGCGGAATAGATGCTACCATTATGAAGAAAAACACACTTGAGACTACGCTTTAACTGTCCAAAAATAATCTCCAGACACGCGGATCATACGATGAAATTCCTAATTCCTGAAGGAGGCACGAAATGTTATTGCAATAGACAAATTGACATTTTTCATCAAAATATTCTAAGAGTGCCTGTTCCCGCTTACGGAAGAATGTAATTTTTGTAGCTTGGTGGAGCAGACCTTTTTCTTTCAGCCCAGAAACTAAAATTTCAGCTGCAAATTTTGAAAGACTCAAGTCACGAACAAGATCATTTAGTTCTGGCTGACTAAACTGTTGAGGCGTTGATGACTTTAAACTGTCGAAATCTGGATCGTCAGAATCTGTTGCAATCTGGTGATGAGTATCATCATTTTGGGATATACAATGTTTATCTTCATCTACTCAGGAGGGGCCAGTAAAAACAAAAATAGGCAGTTCATCAGAGTGGCGAATAGGTCTTATTGCTGATGTAACATTGGGATAAATGATTTGGCTTCGGGTTTTCTTTCCAATGCCTTCCGTGTTTAGCAGACAAAAATAACAATCAGACACGTGATTTTGTTGCTCTCACCAGGTCATGGGAATGCCAAACGGCAAGCCCTTGCGTTTACCCTTCGTCCAGTCACGTAGCATTTCTTCGCAGTTATGACACACAGTGTGTGGTGCCCACTTCTTGTCCTGGTCACCGAGTGTGAGTCCAAAGTAAGCTTTATAGGCGTGCCTCACAAAGATTGTAACATTACGCCTCTGACGAGAAAGGGCAAAGTATCCACAAATATAACATAAGGCGTCAGGGTTGTTCACACACTACCTTCTTGTAGCCACGATCGACTCTGAAAAAAAAGGTTTCGTAGTTGACAACAAAGTCTATCTTAATAACATAGAAAAAAGTAGGCCTGGCATCAAGATAAGGTTTGCACAGGTATTTGTTGCAAAAAAGTAATAGCAAGTGTAGAAGGTAAAGCTTTAAATGGATGAATTAAAAAATTCATGTTCTTGGAGAAGAAATTTAACATACTTGAAGAGTTTTATTTTCCTGTATGAAAGGAAATAATAACTAAAACTCACCAATGTTTTTTGAATCTGAGGACGTTGCTACAGCTGCACATATACGTGGAACATTCAATCAATCCGTTGTAGTAGCGTTAAATCAACCAGTCTTCAACACCATGTAAAAGTTAGTGTCAAGAATTGCGCTGAAGAAAATCGCAGAGATTCTTACTGCTTGATTGCATCTTACACTTTTATATAGTGTACTTATTTGGAGTCAATGAGTAATAAAAATAATATCGACTAACGCTTCACTTAACTATTTCATATTTAGGCAAATTCCATAATTGGATAAGGCGATATTTAAAAAAACATCACCCACGCTAAATTCAGGCTAGTATAATTGTACCATTAAGGAGCTATATACCAGATAAACGTGACTAATACCGATCTTACACTACTAAGAAGGGGTCGTCATGGATAGCAGGGGAAACATCTTATTCATGGCATACATTTCATCTTCTTTGTAAACATATCTAGAATTCCGAACGTTTGAAACCGATTCATAATATAGCTACCTACTAAGCGATTTGCTTATATCACTACCTACACATGTTAACACCATGGTGACCCACCTAATTTCTCTATATTTTGGACACGGTATGCATCAGATTAGAAACTTTTTGTGTCTAACTAAAAGTTCTTTTGGCTCGAATAAGAAGTGTATAGGTTTTATCAGTATAATTGAAGGTCCTGATTTAAATTTCTGGGCTTCCTATCCCTAGGGGTACTTGATTAACTTGAAAAAGATGTATCACAGCTGCGAGGGCGGAGCAATTTTAGGAAAAAATTGACCCAAAAAGGAAAAAAAAAAGTTGCACAAAAACTAGAGCATGCAGAGCACAATAGTTATTTGAGTCTAGCAGAAATTCCAGAACAAACTAACCTTTAAGACGAAGGTAAAACAAAAATAACAACGACTTTGAAATAGATAAGAAACATAACCAAGTTTCATTACCGGTATGTTTAAAGTAATAACTACTGCATTTACAAGAAAGAGCCGATAAACCACCAAGTAAATAAGAATAAGGAGTGGGAAATTTCTAAAGAATTCAAACTGATAATATTGACCTTATTTACCAAAAAAACAGTGGTTAAAGAAATGAAAAGGCATCAGTGCCCATGAGAGACTTGTTGTAGGCATGCCACAAACATTCTCTTCCGATGAATTTTTCGGACATAAATAGCTCTGGTTGTATCCTTTTGAGTATTATTAAAGGTCTGCCCAAAGTGCCTATTTAGTACCAATAAAATAGTATTTGCCTTCTTCTCAACTTTTGTTTTTATTAATACCTCACACGCTACTTTTTTAAACCGTAAACTACATTTCCTCACCAGCGCCACCAATTGGCTCAATGTGAAAATCCATCTTGGTGGAGTGGCCATCTATCCATTCCAATTGATATATACATATATGAATAGAATTGAGTACATGTGCACTCATAAAGGCGATACAATGCTGACTTAAAATTTGTAGTAGACGTGCGGCAGTCATTGATGTAGTAATAACAATATCTACAGTGTCTTCCATTGATAGCACCCTTGTAAACAGCAAGACCTCATTGTCCTTCACTGAATTTCATCGATGGATGACCCGAACGTAGGAAACAGAATTCAGGAAAGATGACAGAAAGGATTAGAAAGCACTCAATACACCATGGATGGCAACAAATATATGTTACCTTCCTGCTCCCCCTCTGAGTAGGAGACTTCCTCTTAGTTGGCCAAGAACCGGTGTCTGAGGATACAAGACCAATTAGTCATGCAGGCAAAGACCTGCAACTCAAGGTTTGAAGAGGCCCCCAACTTGATTTTAACCCAAGGCTGAGAAACGATGACTATAGTGGATGCAAAATAATATTGTTACTTTAACTACCGCTTTTGAAATTGCTAAACTGAGTAATTGTGATACTTGATAAAGTTGAAATAGATAGGTAAAAAATTGTAAGCAATAAAGTGAACTGAAAAATAAAAGTTGACTGTGCCAGCCCCTTAATTTTTCTTAGACAGAGATTTTCACACCCTCTCTCCTCATGTATATCTACTCAACATCTGTCTTGGATTGATCCAGAAGTATTAAATCAAAATTTTACCTTGACAATGACTTAGTAATCAACAACTATGTGTAATTAGACAAAGACGAACTGTAAAAGTTAAACTATCCAACAAAAGGCTCCAGATACTTGCCTCAAACAAGGATAGGAAACTCAGATTATTTATTGAAGATAAGAAGACCCTGATGAAGAAATAGTACTTTATTAGATAGGTGTACCATGTCTGCTTGGGTTTTGGTTTTGAGGAAGATTTCTTGAATGGATAATGCAACAAAGGACATACAAATTAGGTGTATGGTAAAAATTGATCATATTTAAAGCGATACATATGCATGAAGAGGAGTTCGGTAAAGATCCAGCTGATAGTAATGTGTTTATGGCTAGTAAAGATTGTCATTTTATCTTTACAAAATATTATTGTTTATTCCTAACGCGGTAAAGCAACTGCGATTTAAGAGCCATGAACACTTAATTGATTAGATTGTTTCCTATATTATTTATGTGTTCTAATGTTTTTGCAACTGATATTTTTAGGTATTAATTTGATTAGCTTTCCTTGTGCAACCAACCATAGATATGTGTTATTAAATCAAAATTAGAAGTTATCAGTTTGTTTGAGAAAAACAGTTTTGACACTTCTTAAATTCTTAATTGTTCTATAACCTTAACAAAGAGGTTGTCATTGATGTCAATTTCTTCCTCTTCACTTTCAATGGTTTTCTCTGTCATACTGCATTTTCAAAAAAAGTTCTAAATAGTCTAAACTGTAACTTCTTTGCAGGAATCTGCTACGGGTCCATTGAATAGCTTGAAGGATGTCAACTTCTTTCACGATCTCAGATGCCGATAAATCATTTTTGGTACGAGCAATGACGAGACGCATGAGCTTTTTTCTGTATTTTGTCTTCAAGCTTTGAATAATTCCTGCATCTAAGGGCTGCAATCTTGATGTGGTATTTTTTGGAAGAAATATAACTTTTATGTTACTGTATTTTCCGATCAGTGACGGTTGGTGAACTGTCGCGTTATCCAAAAATAGAATTTCATTTCTTCCTTCAAGAACCATCTGACAATTTAGATTTTCAAGAACCTTTTCTATTATTTCAACTTGCATCCATGATTTGGGATCGAAAAATAATTAACTCCTTTTAAGATATCAGCTGCCCTAGCCAGACGAAATTGTCGTGGTTTCTTGCTTCGCCATATTACTATCGGCTTTCCCACTTTTCCTCCATCCGCACTAACAAAAAATGCAAAAGTGATTCTTTGATTGGATTTTTTCCACCTTTGGTCTTTTTTCCTTTTGAGTCTAGCCCTTTAGTTGGTAAGTTTTCAAAACCATCCACTTTCATCCATGTTCCAGATGTCTTTTAGTTCATAACCTTTACACAACTCCTTTAACCTCTCCATCCAAGGTTCAACAGTTGTTTTCGATACATCAAGAGATTCTCCGGAGATCTGTTTTTCCCTGATCCCATGACTCAGCTTCCATTTATCAAACCATCCTTCCGATGCCTTGAAAGATTCCAATTCAGGCAGGTTAAGGGTTTCCTTGATGTTATTTGCCTTCTCTTTAAGCAAGGCTCCGCTCACATAAATACCAGATTGTTCACACTTATTGAACCAAGAAAAAAGAATGTCATTTATTGGCTTAAACGTTTGATGGTTTTCTCTGTTGATATGTTTATACCCCTTTCCTTGGAATTTTTCATATTCTTCTCTTAACTTTTTTTTCATTCTTTACGACATTGCCAGCTTGTGTCTTTCCAATTTTGAATTGATCNCAATATAACCAGAAATGTTGTAGTAAAGGACATTCTCCTGCAATAAAGAGGCATTAATGAATGAAAAGCTATGGTTTACTTAGTCTTTGCTTTCTACATTTTCTCTTTCAGCAATGGCTTTGAGCACCTCAGCTCATGAAACACATTAGCTTTATCTAAGTAGGGGTCATTCCTCAAAAGCTGTGGGGAGTAGTAACGCTGTGGTCAAGCGCAGGGCCGAGCGTTCGTATGACATGTTACGCCTCTTTTTTCCTTTACACACTTTTTTAACTTTCATTTTAAGTATTATTACTTTCACCTTTTCCTTCCTTGTCTTTAATCACCTCCTTCCCCTGGCAAATGACCTTCCATACACAGAAATCCTGCTACCTTCCAATTGTTTAGTTTATTGTGAAGAAATTCAGTTCCTTTGCTCGTTTTGTGCTGTCCAGATTCTGTTTTATGTCTGGTTTTTTTTTATCTGCAACCACGAAAGGGTGGTATTTTAAAAAAACATTCTGCTACATATTTTGCTGATCTGGCGACAATAGTGTAGTTGGTCTAGCTCGATTTTTTCGCTCTACTACAATTAAGAGTGTTTCTAATTTTGCTGTATCTCTTCCAGCACCGATACAAGAAAATAGTTCAATGTGACTCCAGGAAAATTTGTGCACTAATAGAAATTTATAAAGGTTATTTTGCCATGGAAATCATTGTGTTTTATGCCGATACAAGTCTAAAAAAGAAGTTTTACGACCATTTTTAACCAGACGTTGATCCTTATCTGTCTTAAGACTAATTGGATAATCTCATATCTTCATGACTTGTCGATTCAAGCTCTTTAAATTTGCTAGTTCTGTTGACAACTTACACTCTTACAACAAAAGGAGTCTTAATTTTAACATGTCAAAAAATGTCAATAGTTCTGCTGAATTTAATGGCAGCATGACAATTTTGAAAGTTTCCCAAGCCTATGTCGGCCTTTTGGAATTCTATGCATCAGTTTCAGATCACCTTAATGTCTGAGCTGGTAACTTATCCTTTACTTTGTGCTCCTGTCATCCGATGTGCTCAAAATTCTGCTAATGAGCAAAATTAAACTTTTCTTTGTCTTGTAATATTTTAAGACTTCTTAGTGCATTGGGAGCTAATTGCAACATGTGGCATTCGTCTAGTGTTGCATAGAAAAAATAGGTCCTTGCAGAATGCTTGAATTTAACAACCACAGTATTGATTATAGTAAACTTGAATCAAAACAACTTTAATGTTTTGAAATTTGTTGCAGTATCATCACTTGTCAATGACGAAACTTTTAACCCATGATCAGCACCAAAAAATGTTTTGATCAAGGATGGTCGTGATTCGGCTTCTAATTTGCCTGTAAATTATTAACCAACTGGATATTTTCAACAGGATCTGAGGCTAATTCAAATGAAAACTGGAGCTTCAGAGGCAAGATTTTCCGAGTTCTCTGGAATAAGATTGTCAAAGTCAACAAACCCGGAATACTTTGTCTTGACCTTATCATACATCACTTGTTTGAATGTAGAGATTGCATCAAGTAGCAAAGCACAATCAAGCTATTATTTTCTTTCCTTTATAAAGAAGATAATAGCATTTTGATTTTTTTAATAAGCAAATTTTAAATGGCGAATTCGTATCGGATATTTTTCTCTCGATTTTTTTTGGGGGGGGGGGTATTTTTCTTGGTTCTTTGTCTCCCTTTTTCCACGTTGTTTGCTTTCTAATCAAGTTCCTTTCATTCTTTGATAGTTCCGGCATTAGGTGTTGGGAATCTAAGAAATTGGGTGCGAGGATATTATCAGTAACGATGTGGAAGTACGATGTCTTCTGCAATGCCTTAATGGGAATCCACAATTTTTGGACCACTGTTTGTTTCTTAGATAATGTCTCTCTTCTGGTTGGATAGTGAATTGCCAAATTTGGGACCTGTAACAGTTTAATGTAGTATAGTGAAATGCAATCTGTTCCGATTTCAAATTGTGCAAGAAATGATTTGCAACAGGAAAGTCACAAGCTTGTTCTTCTCTGAGAAGAATTTAATGGACTGAATAGAAAAACAAAAAAAAATCTCCAAGGTATTAAGGGTCTCCTAACATTGCCTCCTGTGGTTTACACAAATGACAAAACTGATCTTTCCAATAACTAAGGGGTAGAGTGGGGTTGTTTAATTAAAACTGAAGGTTATGTTAAATACAAATCTTACATGTTTAGAGAATTAAAACTCTATTGTCCTCTTCCCTTCCCTACATTATGTTGTCGATTTTATCACCCAAAAGCTATACGAAAAAGAACTATTTTGAAACCTAGAAGTGAGAGAACATATTGGACGTGAATGGCACAAAAATTAAAGGCTAACCTTTTGCTGTTCAAATGCAGTTATATGAAACATGGGATGATTTTAAGTCTTACTCTGACCTTCTTTACCACACTGACTTGGCATCATTGGTCATCAAAGCCATACGGTTTTCAAATTCTGGTTGTAGGAGACATGTTTCTCAGATTACGTTATTTTCGCTTGTTGGACAGTAAATTCGTAGGTGATCCCAACCAGAAGGGTTCGTTAAAAGTACATTTCCAAACAACCTTGACAAAAAAAATTAATAAGCGAGGGCTCGTAATAAAACCAGGGTGTTGGCGCATTTGAAATATTAATAAGCGATGAACCAGTTTATTAGGCACTTAGGAGCAAGTGACCTCGGCTTCAAGTCACTTGGGTCACATAACAGTAGATCAAAGTAATGTGCAAGAATACTCTCTTTGGATCTTTAAATACAGGGATTACTATCTCTTGTTTATTTTCTGTCAACTTTTTTTCTGTCAGCTATTAAGTTACGTTATGTATGTCGGCGATTTAATCTCCATTTCGTTTTGAGAATATATGTCGTAAACTGTTTTACGCTTAAAGTTGGTCTTGTAACTTAAAGAAGCTTATGCATATCTTATTGTACAAACAAGACAGTCAATGATTTGATTAATGTAAAATAAATTGATTTCTTTTTTCATTGGGGATGAAAGAAATTCTCAATATTTGAAGCTATTTTTCTATACTTCTCATAGGAACTATAATCAAACTGACGTTTAATGCTAATATACGGTTCGACATAGAGTTTATTCTGAGGGCTATCCTAACAAGTCTTACCAAACAATTGCGCAAGACAGTGAGCTTTTGATGAACAGACATAATTTTTGGCTTTTAATAGCTCTTTGGCATTTTAAATTTTTCTTTTAGTTCGTTTTAATAGCTGACTGAGCCACCTGGTCGATTTTGTAAAAGGATAACAACATTAAAACAAAGGGAATAAATTTCAATTACGAATATGTTCTCTGATTTTACTTTCTCTGAGTTAATTTTTTCAACTTTAGGCATTGAGATAGTTCAGAGCAGGACTGTCAGACTTCACTTTTTCTTTCTACGAAACATTTCCTGCAAACCAAGTGCTGGGAAAATTTAAGTTGTGCGGATAAAGAATTATGCTTACTGCAACCGTTATATCAGGTCAGTAAATTCGCCAAATATTTTAAGTAGCTTAATGAAATTTAAGAGATTCAATAACTGAACAAGTGAAATAGCTGTTTGAATTTAAACATGTATTATTATATTACAAGCAAGTAAAGATAACTCTCCCTCAAAATCCTCCATACAATAGTTGGCAGCCTTTCAATCGAGTACTCTCAGGTTTTAACCCACCCACCCCTTCCCCGCTGCCAATTTATTTTTTTTACAAATTTCTAACTTCCTTATTCCAACCTTCGGTTTACTAATTTTTGAGGCAAATTCAAGGAAGTACTTTTTTCTAAAAAGTGTTCAATTTTTTTTATTCATTAATGTATCTCAAGGTACCGAATCGGTTATATTAACATAAATCACTTAAAACCATAACAAATGGTTTACAAATTTTATCGAAAGCGATACTTCAATTATATTCCATTTTACAGCATAGAAAATGATCAGTCGTTCCAGTTCCGGATTGATAAAGTAAAAACACAATTGCAGTGCAACAGAAATGGATTGTTTTCGTTGATTCATGATTCTTAAAACGAAGACTGTTACTTTCACATTGCATTAAATCATCATCATCATCATCATCATCATCATCATAATATTCGGTTTAACGTCCGTTTTACATGCTAGCATGTGTTGGACGCTTTCTTGAAATTGACTTCCAAGTTATCCTATCCTTCACCAGGTCTCTGCTGACACCTTTTTGTTCGAGATCCATCCTTATCACTTCCTCCCATGTTTTCTTCGGTCTTCCTCTCATTAAATCAAAAAAGTAAACCTTTTACTGTATTCCAATCCCTCCTACATTTATTTGGTTAAGGCATATTTCCCAGTCCTATTGCCCTTAAGACAACACTCCAATACAATTTGAAAAAGTCTTTCAGGAGTTACTTTATGCAGATTGATGTCCTGGTAGGGTTCAAAAAACGCAATTTTATCCATTTATACTATTAAATGTAGTTCCACCTTTCGCTAAAAAAATGATACATTAGCAAATTTTCAACCTTTCTTGGAAGCTTTCAAAAGAATGTGTAAATTTCGTCTAATCAACTGCCACTAAGCACGGCTTCTATTTTATTCCTTTAAATTTTAGTTCCCTTTATATTATCACATCACTGACTTTTCCACAGAGGTTCTTTTACTCTATCATTCTTTAACACTGATGTTCAGTTTCAAAAACCTTTATGACAAACACAGGAAAACAAAGTGCCTAAAATATTTATTTACCTTAATAATCTGGCAGGGAAAAACTGGAGCCCTTTACAGAATACTGAAATAGAGATCGCAAAAGTATGACTACAATATGAGTTGTTACTTTAAAAAAGTTCCAAAATCGATATTTGCATTGAAAAATCTCTAAAAAACTCCCAAAACATAAACCTCAGTTTTTCACTACTTTTCTGCATATTCGTGTTCATAAAAAGGATCCATGTCCATATTTTTTCACACGTTTTTCAACAAAAAAACCAAGAGGTTTTAGGNAAACCTTTATGACAAACACAGGAAAACAAAGTGCCTAAAATATTTATTTACCTTAATAATCTGGCAGGGAAAAACTGGAGCCCTTTACAGAATACTGAAATAGAGATCGCAAAAGTATGACTACAATATGAGTTGTTACTTTAAAAAAGTTCCAAAATCGATATTTGCATTGAAAAATCTCTAAAAAACTCCCAAAACATAAACCTCAGTTTTTCACTACTTTTCTGCATATTCGTGTTCATAAAAAGGATCCATGTCCATATTTTTTCACACGTTTTTCAACAAAAAAACCAAGAGGTTTTAGGAAATATTATTGCTATCATCATCATTATTATTATCATTATTATTATCTATTATTGCGTGATGGAGCAATAATGTCATCAAAGTGACGCTGGGGTATTACAGAAACTCGAAAAACCGATTATAACTAGTCATTAGTACGTAATATGTAATACTGCGAATAATACTCAAAGACCAGCCTTATTAATAAAGTAATGGGTCTAAGAGGTGCCAATGCCTACACACGGTTCATACTTTAAATAGGTTTTCTCTTAAAATAGGCGAAGTTCCTATTATTGCAAGATCAGTAAAGAGTAGTAGTTTACATTATTATTATTATTATTATTATTATTATTATTATTAGTAGTAGTAGTAGTAGTAGTAGTAGTATTAGCAGTATTAGAATGTAAAAGAACTTTTGGGCTGATAAAAACTAATAAAAATTCCTTGAGTAAAATGCCCGACTTCGAGAGTTTTAATGTAAGAGAAGATGAAAATATGTAAATGTATTTTTATAAAAAGTAAAAACAAAAACCAATTTTAAAAATAATGATGAAAATGATGATACTACTACTACTACTACCAATAAAAATAATAATAAAAAAATAATAATAAAAAAAAATAAGCTCTTTGGAAAGTCTGAGAAAGAGATTGATTCACTAGTACGAACTGTTAGATTTGTCGGTAATGTTATAGGTATGGAGTTTGGGATATCAAAATGTGCAGTAATAGCTATGAAAAAAGGATTTCGTGTGGCAAATGATGGCATTGGCAAATGATGGCATTGAATTGCCTAGTGACCAGTACATTGGTGATCCCGAAGAAGGAGGGTATAAATATCTGGGCGTTTTGGAAGCTGAGGATATTCTAGAAACAGAGATGAAAATCCGGGTAAAGAATACCTATTTTGAACGCTTGTATAAACTGTTGAAGACCAAACTAAACTCAAAAAACCTCATTTCAGCCATCAACGTATATGTTGTTGGTGTCGTTAGCTACAGTGCAGCTATACTTAACTGGGGGCAAGACGACCCTCAGGAGATGGGCTTCTACACAAATATACGGCGCATCATTCCAAGTCGAACTTAGACCGTCTTTACATGAAGAGGAAGCATGGCGAGAGAGGCCTCATAAGTGTGAGCGATTGTATTGCAGCAGAGAAACGAAGCCTGGATTACTACCTGGTGAACAGCGAGGAAGATCTTCTGCGGCATGTAAGTTCGGCACTTAAACTACAACAACATGCCACTGAAGGAAAGCTGGAATACAAATCGAGGATAGAGGAAGAACGGATAAGACACTGGAAAGAAATGGATATGCATGGCAAGTTTGTAAGAGACACAGAACAGGTAAAAACTGATGACTCTTGGTTATGGTTGTCACGGGGCAAGTTCAAGAGAGAGACGGCGAGCTTGTTGATTGCCGCACAAGAACAGACATTGGCCACAAACTCTGTGAAAAAGAAATACTATAGGACTATCAAGAGTAACTTGTGAATGTGAATGTGTGGCGAATGTGTGGCCAACACCCAGAGGGAATCATGCATATTGTCAATGAGTGCACACCGCTTGCTCAACGCGAGTACAAAAGGCTACATGACAAAGTTTTCTTGAACCTTCACTGGAACCTTTGTAGAAAGTATGGAATCCAGGTGACAGATCAATGGTACAATCATGTACCTGAAGCAGTCATTGAGACTGATAAATTAAAGATTCTGTGGGATTTTAAAATACAGACCGTCATTCGACTTGAACAAAAAAAACCAGACTTCACGGTCCTCTTGAAAGATACCCGGGAATGTCTGATTATTGATGTTGCTTGTCCAGGTGACCACAGGGTGATACAAAAAGAATGTAAAAAGATCCTAAGCTACTCTGGTCTGAAAATTGAAATAGAGCGTATGTGGAATGTTAAAGCAACTCTCATCCCAATCATAATTGGAGCTCTGGGAAGAATTCCACCCAGACTGAAAGGATTTCTGGAGCAACTGAATATAGAGCATAATATTGGTAGTCTCCAAAAGTCTGCCTTACTGGGAACTGCACACACTCTGCGAAAAGTTCTCAGTATGTAAAATACCTTCAGTGTCTTAAGTCCAATGAAACGGACCTGATGCTGAGGATGACAATACCGGAAGTTAACACCCATACTGTGCGAATAATAATAATAATAATAATAATAATAATAATAATAATAATAATAATAATAAATGTCCTGGGTATTGACATTAAACTCCATCCGGTTGTGGCGTTTCGACGTGGGCGAATGAAGTTACCATTTGTCACAACTACCTCCAGGTCACCCTTGGGCAAGGTGTAGCACCTGTCAGCCTACCCCGATACTTTAAAGTACCGGACTGGCATTCGGCGGGGTTAAGTATGCCTCATGGGTAGTGGGGGCTCTTTAGCCTTGGTTGGCAACCTCCCTAGTGATGGTGTCACAATAAAAATACCAGGGAAGGAAAACCTTACATAAACCAATTTATAAACAAAATGCAAACCAGAAGAAAAAAATCATACCGCATCGGCCGTCGCGCGGATAACCAAGGGTCGCGTCCCTCAGGAGGAAACCAGCCTGAGGTCGAAAAATATACGACTGGAATAAACTCCTCAAAAAATGATTTGGTAGGTAATCAGAACCAGGATATTCCTAACCCTGATCCTCCAGTGATACCCCAAAAACAAAAAGAAAAAAGAACGAAATGGTCCATTGAGGATTATAGAAATGTTTTGAGAGCTTATTACACTTCTCAGTTAAGACCAATGAGAAATTTAACCGAACAGACGTACAATGAATGGCGCAAAATAGTAGGAACTGATATACGAAGAAATATAGATGCTAATAAATTAGCAAATATACGGCGAGATATTCTAAATCACAAACGTCTGACTGATGCTCAAATTGATCAAATAAGAGATGAGGTAAGGAGATCGGATGCGAATTTTGTAGGAGAGGAAAGTGGTAATGTAATTGAAGAAGTAGGTGAAGATGGTGGAAACCCTGAACGAGAGCTTGTTTTGAATGTCCCTCTAATGGGTGCAGCTGAAGTTGAAAATATGATTCGTGAAGTACGAAATCCAATTGAAATTGGCCAACCTAGTGAAGACCAAGGTTACCTAACTTTTATCGAGAACAATAGGGAGAACATCGCAAATGCACGCACGGAAATTTTGCGCGAACTTAGTATCACCGAACAAACCCCAATGGAAGAAAGAGAAACGCTTCCAAAAATAGTGAACAACTCTAGAGCAAAAGCAAAGATTAAACTTTTTAACGTTGCCGTGAAGGAAATCTTGAAAACTCAAAAATATGATATCACTTCATTGAATAATATTTTGTATTCGACCGCTAAAGCTGCTACAATTGACATAGGTATTAAGATAAAAAAGAACAAGAAGAAACACACCAACAAGCCCCCAAAATGGAAGGTTAATATTCAGAAAGAAATTGATTCTCTGCGGGCGGAGATATCAACATTAGATGAAATAGCAAGAGGTACATTAGTAAAAACTCGGAAAAGTAAAAGGATTAAAAAGAAATACAATGTCACCGACCAGACGTCAATAGACACTGCTAAAGAAACTTTGAAACAGCGAATACAGGTCAAAGCTCAGCGACTACGCCGTTACGATAAAAGAACTAAATTTTATAGACAAAATCAAACATTCAAGACAGACGCTAAAAAGTTTTATAGAGAATTAGGTAAAAGTAAAATCGAGGTTAAAGAACCGCCAGAACAAGATAAGGTTGAAGAATTCTGGACAAATATCTGGGGTAAAGAAAAGAATTTTAATGCTGATGCAAGCTGGATAGAAAGAGAAGAAGAGAGAGTGGAGGAGATTGAAGGTCAGAAATGGATTGACATCACGGTTGAAGAATTGCAAACAGCACTTACAAAGTCCCAAAAGTGGAAATCCCCAGGTATAGATAAGATACCAAACTTTTGGCTGAATTCCTTATCTGAAGGTCATATTCATTTAGTACGATCTTTTAATGAAATTATGGTCAATCCTGAAGACATACGACCTTGGTTAACAGAAGGAATTACCTACCTGCTACCCAAAAGTGAAGAAACCCAAAATCCAAAAAATTATCGTCCGATTACTTGTCTGACAACTACTTACAAGATTCTAACTTCGATTATCACAGATAGAATGTACTCTTTTCTTGAAGACAATACCATCTTACCTCACGAGCAGAAAGGGTGTAAACGAAATTCGTATGGGTGTAAAGATCAACTCTTAATAAACAAAATGCTTTTAGAAAACTGCAAGAAGAAAAGTAGAAACCTTAGTACAGCCTGGATAGATTACCGCAAAGCATTCGACAGTGTCCCCCATGACTGGATACTTAAAAGTCTTGATATTTACAAAATCTCTCCAGTAATATCCAAATTTCTTAAGAACAGCATGACAAGCTGGAATACACGCCTTTTTCTCTCCCACTCATCGGGAACCAATCAGTCTAATAGCATCAACATAAAACGAGGTATTTTTCAAGGAGATTCCCTCTCTCCCCTTCTTTTTTGTATATCTTTGATTCCTCTCTCTAATGAATTGAGTAACACCGGATATGGTTATAAGATCGCTGAGAAAATCATCAACCACCTTTTCTACATGGACGATCTGAAGTTATTTGCCAAAAATGATCGTGAATTAGAAGGTCTCCTTACTACTGTCAAAGAATTTAGCAATGACATTGGCATGGACTTTGGCTTAGATAAATGTGCCAAGGCGACTTTTATAAGAGGCAAGCTTACAAAAACTTCTTCCATTACCCTTGATCTAGATACAACCATTAGAGAATTAGATTCAGACGGAATATATAAATACCTAGGTGTAAACGAAGGCGATGGCATCAATCATGCCACAATGAAAGAGAAAATTCGTAAAGAATATTACCGACGCGTACGAATGGTACTTAAAACAGAGCTGAATGCCAAAAATAGAATCGAGGCTATCAATATACTTGCTGTCCCTGTTGTTCAATATAGTTTTAACATAATTAACTGGAATATGCTAGATTTACAAAGAATGGATGCTAAAACTCGAAAATTGTTTACAGCAAATCACATGCTACACCCCAAAGCAGACGTTGACCGCCTGTACTTGCCAAGACGCGAGGGGGAAAGAGGGTTGATTCAGCTAGAACTTGCTTACAAAACCACCACAATAGGCATGGAGAAGTACTTGGACACTACTGATGACTGGATGTTACAGCTCGTTTTTAACTATGAGAATGGAAAAAGACTTCATTCAATTTGTAAAGAAGCTAGGAAATTTGCTAATGATTTCGATATTGATATTCAACAGCCTATAAAGGAGAACACACCAGCCACGAAGGCTGCAAAATCTATCAAACAAAAGGCAAAGAAAATCGGCAACCAACAACTTGCTGATAAATGGAGCCAGAAGGCTTTGCATGGCCAGTATGTTCTTCGGAGTCGCAATACTGATGTTGATCAAAATGCTACCCATCAGTGGTTCCGAAGTTCAAGTCTGAAAGCAGAGACGGAAGGCTTCATTATCGCAGCCCAAGATCAAAGCCTTTTCACCAGGAACTACCAGGCAAACAAACTACACAATGGTGCAGACCCTAAGTGTAAATTTTGTGACCAATTCGTTGAGACTATAGTCCACCTGATCTCTGGATGCCCCATACTGGCCCCTAGCGAGTATGTGAATCGACATGATCGAGTCGGGCAATACCTACACTGGGGAATATGTCAGCATTA